>CAUYSK010064602.1:0-48867 GCA_963575035.1 Avahi laniger | reverse complement strand
ATTGTTTGAGCTCAGGAGTTCAAGACCAGCCCGAGCAAGAGTGAGACCCCGTCTCTACTAAAAATAGAAAGAAATTAATCGGACAACTAAAAATATATAGAAAAAATTAGCTGGGCATGGTGGCGCATGCCTGTAGTCCCAGCTACTTGGGAGGCTGAGGCAGGAGGATCACTTGAGCCCAGCAGTTTGAGGTTGCTGTGAGCTAGGCTGACGTCACGACACTCTAGCCCAGGCAAAAGAGTGAGACTCTGTCTCAAAAAAAAAAAAAAAAAAAAAAAGAAAAGAAAAGAAAAGTGATTGGTTTCTCTCATCAGAACACAAGCCCCACAAAGGCCCGTTCTTGGGGTCCCGTGTGTCTTGCCCACCACTGTGTCCCCAGTGTTGGCCCTCACAGCAGTCACGTTTTAGCCATCGGTTCCGTTCATGCATGAAGAGACTGAACGGAATCTCTCCAGATGATTACTGGCACGAGTCTGCTGGCCAGAGTGTGCTGATTCAGACAGGCAGCCCGCCCAGAGATGGGGCCTTAATCAGCTTGTTGCACCCCAGAGCCACACTCCCCAGGCGTCGGTACTTCCGTGACCCTACCCAACAAAGCAGATCCACCTGCAGCAGCGCCGAGGTCCTGCCTGCCACAGTCCAGATTTCTAAGAGGCCCATCCCAGGGCTCCAGCTCTCACGCCATATGGATCCTATATCCCTTAGATGAAGGAACAGCAAAGTCCTGTCCTTCAGCCCTGCAGACCCATGAGGAATGAAACCTCTGCTCTGTTCCTCCCTTTACACACAGATACTTCATCCCACTCCCTGGGGAGCGTCAGGCAGAGCTCCAGAGCTCAGGCCTCTGTGTAACATCAGCACTCGGGCCTGGGCACTGCTCCTCCTGGCACGGGGTCCTTCTGGCCTACAAACATGACCACTCTCCCCTCCCAGCATAGTCTGACCTCTGGGGGTCAGAGGGAGGAAATAGCCCCTGGAGTTTGCCAAGGCCTTCTTTCTCTATTGCATCCTGGGCCGCAGGAGCCAACCCCCAGGTCCCTTAACAGGATGCTGCTTGGAGCTGCACCTATGTGGGGACCAGTGGGAAGCGTCTGGAAGCTGTGTTCCCCTGACAGAAACTCACCTGCTCCCTGGGCACCCGCAAAACCCACATCACCCATCTAATGAAACAGGGCTCCCGAGGGGCCTGCGAGCTCCACAGCGGAGGAGGAGGAGGACAGGGACTCTTAGATGAGCCTCAGTTTGACAGCGGCAGAGACGTGAGCACAGGCGCGCTGAACCAGGAAACGAGAGTCCGGCAGGAGCTGCAGACACACCGTGAGCACCAGGGGATCGGAGATTAGGGCCCTTCGAAATCAATTTTGAATCCAAACTTTTAAATGTATCCTCCAGACGCAAAGAAGGGACCCTCCAGACAGGCTCGGCCTAGTCAGCTGCTGGGTCCTGCTCCCTTCTCGAGGCAGCCACAGCCCATCCGCTAGCCCCTGGGCTGCGTGAGGGAGGGAGGGCCAGGAGGCGAGGAGGGAGAGTCCGCACGGACAGGAGCCCCCTGCCTATGGCTGAGGCAGCACCGCCCCTGGGATGCCTGCCTGAGGCGCTGCCCTGGGCCTCCTTTGCAGACCTGGATGAGAAGCACTCAGGGCATAGCTGTGTGGGCCAGATCCCCTATAGAGCACCAGGGGATAAAGCCGTTTAGAACATGGGCTTTGGAGTCAGTTAGGGATTTGTATCCTAGAGCAGCCATGCGCTCCCAGGGCGAAGGCCCTAGTTCAGAAGTGAACTTCCCTTGCAGAAACCTGGCAGGAGAAAGTCTACTGTGAATGTCTCGGTGACAGTGGTGTGAAGGCCCCCAGTGCAAAGGGAAAGTTCATCCCGTGTATGAGTCAGCAGGGTAGGCCGGCCGCAGGCTGCATTCTCCAGGGCACAGTGTCTGCAGCCAGGGAGCTGACACTCATGCTGTCCGTCAGCTGTCAGACCACGCGCCTGGAGGACACAGTCTGTTCTGGGCCCTGTACTGTGAGGTGCACTAGGACATGCAGGGCAGTGGGCCCCACCAAACACCTGAGCAGAACATACTGCTCCAGCCAAGCCTTGGAGAAGGCCCCAGGGCCTGCAGTAGGAAGGCCTTTGGCAGCATGGCTCACAGAGGATGCTCCCGGCAGCCCCAGCTGTGGCCCCCCAGCTCCTGCCTGGGTCCCTGTCCAGCCGCATTTGTTCCTCCCAACTTGCAGTCAGCTCACAGCTGATGCCTCCCCAACTCTGGGTGGGGAAGCTGGTCTATGAAAAGCCTCTCTGGCTCCAGTGACCCCTCAGCCCCAGCCCCCCAGTTCTCAAACCCTAGGCCACCTCCCAACTTTAAGCCACACTCCTGAGACACAAACTCCAGTGACTGTGAAGCACTCTGCAGGTGAGAGACAACAGAACAGGTCACCAAGGCCTTGGGCCTGTGGAGGCTTCACAGGGAGCCCCTTTTAGAACGAGGGCCATGGGGAAAAGAGGCTGGGGTCACCAGACCACATGAGGGAGAGGAAGCAGAGACTCCCCAACCCCTCCCAGCGTGGGAGTGGGCTGCTGGCTTGGCAAGGAAATTACGACATGGGCCTGGGTAATGCTCCTTTTAGTTACAGCATAAACTGCGGCAATAAAGCGTACCTGGGGAATGTTTAGAGAAAGCACTAATGATTTCTTCCCTAGTGGTTAATAAATTCACTTCCAGATCAATTTGTTCGTGATAGAGCCCGGCGAGCGGAACCCGCGCGGCGGGCACAGCCGAGTGTGTCTTTTTCAGTATAAATGATTTATTACGATGATTAGCGGCACATAAACAATTTAAAATACAACGCTAATTAGTTTGGGGAAGAAAGGAGGGGAAAAGCCACCCTGCCTCTCTCCCCATTATGTTCTACTTCCCTAAGTGTGTACTTTTTAATTAAATCCAAATGTCACAATAAATTTAAAGTGTTTTATTACCATTTGGGCTAACTGAGGCAGTCATGCAAGCCCCCCTGAGGCATCTACAGGCTGGGTTGGGGGTGAGGATTTGGGGCACCAGCAGAGTCTGCCCACAAACTCTTGAGACCCCTAGAAACCCCTCATGGTTTCCAGCAGCGACTGGCTGGGAAACACCAGGACTGCCCGGAGGACCCCCTACCTCTGTACACCTTCCTGGCCAGCCCACGCTTCTTCTTATAAGTCTTGTTCTGACCAGCCCAGAAGCCAGCGCTTCTCCCCAGGGGTCCCACAATACACTGCACTCTCCCCAACCCTCCTCATATGCTCTAGAACCTTATACATACCTTCTGCGTGCCTGGCATCATGCCTGGCCCTTCATATACAACATCTCACCACGTCCTTGTTCCAGCACTATGAGTTGTAATTATTGGTTCCATTTTATGGATGAGAAAATAGAGATTCAGAGATGTGGAACAACTTACATAAAGTCACACAGCTAAAAGCGGACTTTTACAGTCTCTGTTCCTCCTTTGATAGTGAGCTCTGCCTCAGAGCCCACATCCGGCCATGTCCAGGCCCTGATTTCCCAGTGCCCAGGATGAGGCATAGAATACAGTGGCTGCTCAGACAGGGCCTTTCTTTGCCCAGTGACATCTAAGGTACTTGGACTCTGATAGGTCTGCTAGTGACCCACAATGTAAACTTAGTCAAGTTCTTTAGACTCTCTGAGTTTCAGCTTCCTCGTCAGCAGAACTGGAGCAATAACACCCAACTCCCAGGGCTAAAAAGTGAAAGCAGCTAAAGAAGCAGAAGTGCTTTGCAATCCTGGACATGCTATGCAAGTAGTAATTACTTACAAAAGCCCTCGGGGTGAGCAGAGATCGGTACTATCCCCAATTCGTAGATCAGAGAACTAAAGCCAGGAGGGCAAAGGACTTACCCAAGGTTCCAGTGAACCCCAGGAGCTCAGCAGGGACCAGGCTATGGGCACTCCCCCTTCCAGAAGCTCAGAGATCCAAGGACGGTTTCTCTCCTGAACACTCTTGCACCATTTGTTTGAATTTAAAAACACACATCCCCCAACATAGAGTTTTCATATAACCAAGCAATTCCACTCCTAAATATATACCCAAGAGAAATAAAAACATAAGTCTAAAAAAAACTTGTACACGAATGCTCATAGCAGCATTATTCACAACAGCCAAAAAGTAGAAACAACCCAAATGTCTATCAATTGACAAATGGATAAATAAAATACGGTATATACATTCAATGAAATATTATTTGGCCATAAAAAGCAATGAAGTACTGACATATGCTACAACATAGAGGAACCTTGAAAACATTATTCTGGGAAAGAAGCCAGATGCAAAGACCACATATTGTATTATTCTGTTGAAATGAAATGGCCAGAATAGGCAAACCCACAGAGACAGAAAGTAGATTAGCGGCTGCCGAGGCGGGAAGAATGAAGAGTGACTGCTAAGGGGTATGCAGTTTCTTTTTGGGGTGATGAAAATGTTCTTACATTAGATAATAGTGATAATTGCACAACTCTCTGAATATACGAAAAACCACTAAACTGTACATTTTAAAAAGATTAATTTTGTGGTATGCAAATTATATCTCAACAAAGCTATTATATAGCAAAACAAAACAACAACAAAATAAATATTTCTTTGTGATCAGAAGAAACCAGTTCATAAAAAATTAAGTCCTAGGGCCGGGGAGGGGGCCAATAGCCGGTGGCATCTAGAAGCTGCCAAGTGAGGGGGCCTGGAAGGCGGCCAGTCCTCACGAGCGGGCCCTGGTCACCCTATCTCCTGCGGGCTGCTCCACAGGGAGGAGCTCCCCCTAGCCTCCTTCCCCAGTACAGACCCCCTTATCCTGAAATCTCATTCCATACACTCTTCCAGTCCTGCTCTCCAGGAAACTCACACCCTACTGGATCCACTGCTGTCCTTTGACCCATTTGTTTCTACCACAGTATTATTTTGTCTTCCTAGGTCCCTCTTTGTTAGAGTCTCTGCATTCTTCAAGGACGATGCCCTACCTGCAAATCAGGTGTGCCTGTGGGCCAGGAGTCCCTCTTTCAGGACCTTGAGCTTGTCCTAACTAGACACCACAAGTGCAAATGGTATGTGCAAAACGGATGGTATGTACAAAACGGATGGAATGACAGCCAGGCCTTCCAGGGCCCAGCCAAGGTTGGGTAAGGAGTGCTGCCCTCTCCAAGGGCCTGTAAGCTCCTCCAGGGCAGGGATGTGCACGCACAGATCCAGTCTGGAGGCCAGGAGGAAGGGCAACAAGGCTGCCTTTGGAGGGAGAGAGCACCCTGAGAGGGTGACTCCAAGAGATGAAGCATCGTGGCCAGCAGGGGGAGCCAGGACCACACTGTGGCAGGACACATCCATCTGCCCCAGGGTCTGGGGCACCCACCAGGGTTAGGGTGACAGTAGTTATGGCGGCTCAGGCCTCATCTCAGCACAGGCAGTCCAGCCGCCAATCCTCCCACATGTGGAAAGAGCCCTACAGAGGGGAAGGACAGCTCTGGTCACCTGAGAGGGCTATCTGGGCCTTGAGGTAAATGGACATATGCCCATTTTCTGGTCCTGAGGCTGGTCCCATGAGTCTACGTGGATTTATCGTGAAATGCCATATTGGGAAGCTGCCCCTTAGGGAAATTACCCCCAAGCTTCTCTAAATTTCTCTTCCGAAGTTCTATGGGGCCTAGGGCAGGGAAGACTTCTCAGGGGCAGTGGGTGGCAGGAGCAGGTGCTGCGGGGACCCTTTACGCAGCCACTGTGTCCTCACCAACAGTTCCTCAGGTGGGCACATCCTGCCTGCCTGGCTAAACACATGAAAGCATTTTCTCTCATTTACATTATGTGCAGGGGATAGGGAGGATGCTCTGGGCCCTAATTTACATCTGAAAAAACAGAAGTTCAGAGAGGTTATTTAGTTAGCCCAGGAACACACAGCAGTGGGTAGTGCTGGCAGAGTAAGACTTGCCTGAGATCTCGGTCTGAGGACAGCAGAGTAGTACTGGACTCCACAGCCCATGCTTAGGACCTGCCCAGCCCCAAGCAAGCTACCTCTGCAGCAAGCAGTCAGGCCCTGCTGCAGCTACTGTTTCTTTCAAAGAATTCTAAAGATTTCAAATCTGCATGTGTTTGAGCTGGTGCTCTTGGGGGGTCTCTGCCTCTCAAGGAGGGAATTCAAAGCCTTGCCCTGGAAGGGAAGCAGAGCTCCTGGGAAGCATGGCCATGAGGAGAAGACAGTGTATCTTCAGACAGGGCGGAGCAGGCTGGTGGGTCTTTAGCCCTGGGCAGCCAGGCAGGGGTGGTGTCCATGCAGGGGTGCCCGACGGACAGCTCACTGCAGAAGGCAGGTCTTTGTTTACAGACTGCAAGGAGGGGTTCTGTGACCTCAGAAAAATTTTGCTCTACTCTGGGCCAATCTTAGCTGCATATGATTAGGGGGTAGACTGTATTAGGTATAAGAAAGGGTAGGGAGACCCTGAGCTAAACCTCTTTCCTAGAATGAGGAGCTTTCACGAAAGCCAGGCTAAGAAAATTGGCTGAGAGTGGGAGGGTCAAGAAACACTTTACAGACAGATGGTGGAAGGCCAGAGGAGTCAGGAACTGGCCCACGGTGGGGTGGCTGGGCAGGTCTGGACTTGCCGCTTCCCAGTCCTGAGGTGCCCCTGCCTGCCACAGGCCCACAGGTGTCAGTTCACTCCCTCTGAGCCTAGAAAGCCAGGGCGGTGGGCCAGCCGTGGCACAGCGACAGAGGATGAAGTCTTCAGGCCAAAGCTGGGCTGGGCAAGCAGGGGCTTGAGCGACAAAGGTGGGTAAGGACATGCTTGCAGCCAGGGACTCTGGGCTACCTTCCCTGGAGCTCAGCTCCAGCTCTGGCCACAAGCCCAGGCTCTGGTCCTGGGAGCGGAGAGGCTGCAGCCAGGATCCTGAGAGCGGGGGACCTCAGGTGAGCTCCCATTCCCAAGGCCAAAGCTCCAGACTTCGACTGCCTCCTCCGACCAACCCGGTCCCCCACCTGCCCCCTCCCCTGACAGGCAAGCTCAAGGAAACTGAAGAGAGGGAGGAAGGGGTGAGGGGCAGTCTGGGGCTGGAGGGGTGGGGAGAGGTCACCCTGTGACACTGAAAGGCAGAACCCCTCCCTCCCACCTCGCGGGCTGCTTTCTCTGCCTCTAGTTTAATCCCCTCCAATTTATTCGCCACAGAGTAGCCCAAATGATCCTAATAAAATGTAAATTTGAACATGCTTCTGCCTAAAGCCCTTCAAAGACTTCCCACTGACCTTAGCATACACCTAACCACGGCCTGCAAGGCTCTGCGCAGCATCACCCTGCGACCCTGACCACCACCGCAGCCTCACGGATGACATTCCCCCGTGACCTCTCCAGCCAGGAACTCAGCGCTGCCTGTGCTCTCTCTGGGACAAAGGAATCCTGTGACTCTCTCTGCTCCCCTCTCTAACTCCTTCACTTGTTAACTCATTCATTCATTCATTGTTGACTCAAAAAATATTCACTAAGTGTCTACTAGTAGGAGCTAGCCCCTAACATCTATATTTTGATAAAAATTATACCAACACTGATGATTTTTCAAGAAAGTAGCTCATAATGATCTTATTAAGTCAATTAAATTCCTTGATCACTTTTTTAAACCATTTCTTTACCCTTCTCCATTTTTAATTTATTGAGATTATTTTCCTCGGGATGGATTACTTTTAAAATTTTAAGTGACTATTGTTTCATGATCAGCTTTTGGCTCACATCAAATCTTAAAAATTAGAGCTTTTTGCCACTCTTGAGATTTCTCTTCTGGCAATTATTTCCATCAGAAAACGTTTCCTGAGCCAACTTCTGCAGATCTAATTTTGTCAGGAAGATGTGATTCTTCTGTCAATTTTTAGTCAATAACATATTTTACCAGGTGCAGTCTTAGCTGTTGCCAGTTTTACTTTGTGCTAATTATTTCAACCAATTTTAATTTTTTCCTGGATCTTAATAATACTAATGAGATATTATTCTCATGTATAAGGCATATTTTAGCAGTGATCTGATAAAGCATTCTGAAGATCAAAGAGCAGCATGAAAACATCCTTGGGGCACAAAGGCAGGTCAAAACTTCGAACTCCACATTTGGGTGAAGTGCTGGCTTGGAACCAGGTGCCTGAGGGAGCCCTGCCCACTGCTCTCCAGAGGCCTGGCCCCTGCCAAGAAGACGCCTCACAGATGGGAAACAGCTCCTGGCTGGGCTGAGAGCAGCTGCCTGGAAGACAGCCTCTGACTGGCGGGCAAAGAGAAGGGGTGCAGGCCCGCGGTCCCACACCAAGCTGGGTGCAGCCTCTGCTGGGCCCAGACTTTTCTACTCAGAAGGTATCTCAGAGACACTCAGCTGAGAGAGGGAGCAGACACTTCTGCGCGCAGTTTCCCCAGGCATAAAAGGAGGTAATTGACCAGGCTGCTCTCAGCCCGGGGCTGTGACTTCCACTCACTGGCCTCCAGGTTTTGAGCCTGCTCCAGGGTCCCCTCTGCCTCCTAGTTGAGATTCTACCTGGGAACAGCAGGGGACAGGAACCTTCCACCTGAATTCAACTGTGACAAGACCAAATGTGAAAAGCCGAGGCCACGAATGCTCTCGCCTGGGAAACTGTCTGCTGACGCCAGGAGACCAAGGAAAGGGAAAGAAACCTCACTGGGGGTCCCCTTCTGCTGGCCTCGGCCCGCCACACCAGCCCCCCAACAGCCATGTCTCCATATACAGCGCCACAGGGCATCAAGCAGGCAGCTTCTCAGGCTGTAAATGGGGAAACCAAGGCCCAGAGAGGGGAAGAGACCTGCCCAAGGACACATGACGACGAGGTGGTCGCAGAGGTGACAGGGATGTGGGAGTTCCAGCCCCGGCCCTGTGCTCCCCAGGCTGCTGTGGGAGTGCTCCAGCCCAAGGCAGTGCTCCTCCACCCTGCTCCCACATGAGGAACTGCGAAAGCCACCTCCGCCCACGCTGCCTCGCAGACGCTGTCTGCACCTCCCCCAGCAACAGCCAGCGAGGACTTGAGGCCCTCAGTCCAACAGCAGTGTGGAGGCTGGCACAGGGAGCCTCCACCTCCCCTCCTCTGAGTGATGGTCTCCGCTGAGTGAGAAGAGAGGCCCTGGGGTGATGGACCCCACTGGACGGCTGCTTTGCAGGCCCCTACTGGCCTTGGAAAACTTACCATCTGTGAGAAAAGGAGCCCAGCAGCCCCCAGGCCCAGCCCAAGCATGTGTGTGTGTCTGTGTGTGCAAGCGTGTGCACACACACGTACACAGTCAGCACCACCCCGTCTCCCCTCAGGGGAGGCAAGGGAGGGTCTTTACCAACACCTCTGCAGGATCGTGGCAGGCAGTGGCATGGTTCTCATCTCAGCTCTGCCATGTGCCAACTTGCTGGGGTATCCCAGGCAAGGGTCATTCCCTCTCCGGGCACAAACTACTTTTCTGCAAAGTGGGGCTAGAATTCATCCTCCCTGCTTCCCAAGGGTGCTGTGAAGATGAAATAAAAGACTTTGAGACATCTGTGCCTTTCCCTGGTGTGAGGTGACCCAAGAGGAAGAAGTACTGGGACTTCTGGGGATGGAGCTGGTGATTCATTCTCTGGGGAGCAACTAAACTGTTAGACACCTGGGGCCTGAGAGGCTATTCCCAAGGCTGACCTCTCTGGCAGGCCAGTTTCCACCATGGTCCCCAGTGATCCCATCTCCTGGATTCACACCGTTGTGTAATCTGCCCCACTTCCTTGAGTGTGGGCTGGACTTAGTGACTTGCTTCCAGGGAAAAAAACATAGCAAAAGGGACAGAATGTCACATGTGCCATCAGGTTATAAAAGACTGTCACTTCTTTCTTGTGAGTAGACACTCTCTCTCGATGGCTGTAAGGAAGCAAGGTGCTGTGTTGGAGAGGCCCACGTGGCACAGGACTGAGGGCAGCCTCCGGTCAACAGCCAGGGAGGAACTGAATCCTGCCAACAAGCACGAGGCGCTTGAAAGCGGCGGCTTCCCCAGATGAATCTCGGGATGAGCTCACAGCCCAGCTGACACCTTGATTACAGTCTCTGGGAAACCCTGAAGCAGAGGACCCAGTTAAGCAATACCCGGATTCCTGTCCCACCACGATGACAGAGAAAACGTGTGTTGTCTTGAGCTGCTAATTTTTGAAGTAATTTGTTACGCAGCAATAGATAATGAACAAATATACCGCACACCGGCCCACACAGGAAACAGGGGACCTTCCCTCAGGCCACTGAGAGGGGGCCCTGCAGACATATATCTGCCCCACAACCTGAGTTCTTGTGGGCCGCCTCCTAGAGCGCAGGCCTTGGTGTGGAGTGTTGAGCGGAGGGGGGCCCAGAGGACAGGGCCCTGTCTCCTGTCATCCCACCTCAACCCCCGCGCTCAGCCAGCAGACCAGGAAAGTGGACGGAGCTGACCCTCAAGGAGCTATAGCCGTGGGTCCTTTCCAAAGAGCAATCCTCCTAGGGTTGGGAACCCCAGTGTGTGTGGAGGACAGCAAGCTTTCCAAGCATGCCCGCTTCCCCTTTCTGCTCCGCTCTCGCCAAAACCCTAGGAAGGTTAGGGAAATTGCACCATTTACAAGACTGTCAGAAGCTTTGCTTGCTAAAGTCTCAACAGACATAAAAGGTGGCCATGATCATACCCATTCTACTAGATGGAATTATTCCAATGTACTCATTAGAATTAATAAGTGGCAGAGGCAGGACTTGAACCCAGTCTGTCTGACTCAAAGGCCATGCTAGTTCCATTTCTTTTACAAATCGGAAAACCGAGAATCAGAAAGTTCAAACATTCTTACGGCCCCCACAGGCAGCCCCACACAATCCTTCCTGGATGCGCTGTCATCAGGGATTGGGGTGTTTATGGACTCAGGGGAGAGGAGAGGCAGGATGGGGCAGGACTGTAGGAGCCCAGGACAGAGTTGCTCCCACGTGTCTGGGAAGAGTGGATCCCTCTCTCCCTATCAACCAGCAAAGCTGAATTATTAAAACTCCCTTCTGGGGTACCACGCGGATTTTTCTCCACCGAGACTCAGAGAAGAAGGGCAGCCGATCCTGCCACACAATATTAAAATGTCAGGAGTTTAAGGCCAGCATTGGTTGAGTCATAAGTTATCAGCACCCAGTGAGGGCCGACAGAATGCCTCCCTTAAATTATTAAGCAGAAAGCATCAGACTGTAATATTTTGCTAAACCAAAGTACAGACACAGACAAAGATGTCATTTCAATATTTGAAACCAGTAAGTTTAATTTAAAATAAGAGCAAACCAATAAGCTCAGAACATAGTGCCATATGAGAGGAAAATTATACTGTGAGAGGAAAAAAAAAAAGTGGAAGGACTTAAGAAATTTATAAAAGTAATCTCCAAGTGGAAATTAGAAATCAAGGCCTAGAAACAGAATAACACAAAAGAAATATTACTGTCCACTTTCTAAATCAATATAACACTGCTCCACGCTGGAATTACCATGGTAACTCAAGTAAAAAGAATCAAGCAATTCTTATTATTTCAAAATAAAATCACAGCCTGAAGCCTGGGTTTTATTACAACCACTGATAGATCGCTGGCTTGTATTTATCTGAAATATTGCTTTTCAATCAGCTGGTTTATGAATGTACACAGGCCTCTCACCAGCCCATTCACCGCCCCATTTTGAGGCGAGGGGCCAACCATGGAATTGATTTTCACCTGGCTGCATCTGCATATGTGCCCAGGTTGAAGTTAACTCTGGTAACGCGGAGCATCACACCCCTTCAAACTATCCAGTGGCTTTGCAGGACAGAGAGCAAAATCTGGAAAAGGCCGTGGAGGTGAGCTCAAGCTGGTTCCCTCCAGGCTGGCTCTCAGAGAAAGGGGGTAGGGCTGTAATGGCAGCCCCTGACAAGCTGTCCACGCAGCAAGCTTCCTCCCACCCAAAGTCATCTCCTTCTGGGCTTCTACCCACTTCCTCAAACTCTCTCTGGGTGCCCTTCCCTGTATCCCCAAGTCTGACAGCTGGAAAGGGAGCAGGCAGAGCACAGAAAACGGGTGCCTGACTCTGCAGTCAGCCAGCCTGGGTTCACAGCCCACCTTTAGCATGAGCTGTAGGACCTGGGGCCCAATCACTCAACCTCTTTTTTTTTTTTTTTTTTTTTGAGACAGTGTCTCACTCTGCTGCTCAAGTTAGAGTGCAGTGGTGTCATCGTAACTCACTGCAGCCTCCAACTCCTGGGCTCCAGTGATCCTCCTGCCTCAGCCTCCTCCCAAAGTGCTAGGA
Organism: Avahi laniger; assembly: GCA_963575035.1. NCBI lineage: Eukaryota > Metazoa > Chordata > Mammalia > Primates > Indriidae > Avahi > Avahi laniger. Next base: position 36,578 of record CAUYSK010064602.1, on the reverse strand, counting down.
TTACAGGTGTGAGCCACTGTGCCAGACCAGTTGTTATAGATATTAAATGAGATCGCACGTGGAAGATGCTTGGTGGATTGATTACCGAAATGACCCCAATTCTCCACCCCTCTCAGCATCCACGCCCTTTGACTTTTCATTTCCTACATTCAAGAGTAGAATCTGTTTCCCCACCCCTTAAATTTGGTGTGGCTCTGTAACTTATTTTGGCCAACAGAATACAGTAGAAGTGACAACATCCCAGTACCAAACCTTGGTCCCAAGAAGCCTTGTGTGTTTCCACACCCTCTGGACTTGTCTTTGCCATGAGAACAAGCCAGACAGGCCCACTGGATAATGAGGGACATGCAGTCTCGTCACCCCCAGCATCCAGCTGATCAGCCACCTCCATCCTCCAGGTGTGAGTGAGCCCAGCTGAGACAAGAACACCTGCCAAGCCAGGCCTAGCCTAAATCACTGACCCAAAGATTTTTGAGCTAAATAAATGTTTATTGTTTTGAGCCTCTAAGTTTTGGGGTAGTTGGTTATACAGCAATAACTAACTGATAAAAATGCATAGCACAATGCCTGACTTTTAAATAGGGATTCAGCAAAATGATAGCTATTTTTTTATGACCCCTAGAGACTGAGAGACTGAAGCCGAAGAGAGCATACTATAACCGTGCAGAGAACAACATCAATTCACACAGGCACATGGCTTCCTGGTTTACCAAGTGTGTACGTGGACATTAGGTGCCAGTTAGGTGTTGCACCCATTGTAGGGATGAGAAAACTGAGGCCTAGTAAGTTGTATGAAATTACACAGCAGTCAGCTGGAACTAGAACCCAGGTCCTCTGAATCATGCTAGCAGAATGCACCCGAAGACAGTGCAGGACACCCAAGAAAGCCCAGTTGACCTCCAGGGGAAGGGGAAAGGACTGTGACCTGGCCTGAAAGGCCTTCACACTGGCATCTGCCCCTGAAACCTGGACCAGCCATCTCACTCTTCTTACACCACCTGCTTTTAATTCACCCCCAGTTGTATCAGCCACTGGGGGCTCCTGCCTTACACAGAACACAAAATGAATATATTCCGACGAATGAGGGACAAGCGTGTTGCTGGGTTGGATGGATGTGTCTCTGAGCATGGCCTGAAATGGTCTGTGAGCCAACTAAAGGGGGAAAGGGCACGCCAGGCAAGGGGGACAAGGGGAGCAAGGGTGTAGAGGCAAACGCTGGGTCTGCATGGAACACAAAAGCCGCAGATGGGACCTGCATAGCTGAGTGAGATGGTCGAAGTGGCAGCAGGTCTCAGGCAGGATGCCAGGTAGCAGAGGTTGGCTCAGTCTGGTTGTAATAAGCACCAATAGAAAGATGGTAGGTGCGATGGGACAATGGTGGTGGCAGAACAGAAAAGGGTAAGTCCAGAGTCCCAGATGAATGCAATCCGGTAGTGTGCTGATAAATGCTTAACCACCAGCTCTTCCCGAAAAGCCCTTATCTGTAGTGTTTGCCAATTTCCATGGTGCAAATTCTCCCACCATGGCTGATTTCAAGCTACCAATGTGATGTCTCTGAACTCAGAGTTGGGAAGAGATGCACAAAATTAGCTCTTGCAAGCCAGTACAAATTGACTCCACTGGAGTAGTCCTAACCTGAGTGAGAACCTGCCAGGAAAACTTACTCTAGCAGCATCACAAAGAGCTAAGCCTGGGGTAGGAAGGTGTTCTGCATTCCCCAATGTCCTCCAACTCTGGGCAGGGCAGGCAGGCAGATGGGCTACATGCCATGTGTACCTCTGGGGCTTCTTCAGTCCAAAAGGCCCAGGACAGGTGAGCACCCATCAGCACCTTCCATGAGGACTTATATCTGAGGCTAGAACCACATCTCCTGGGCTGTCTGTAGGCTGGCTAGGGCCATGACTGGGATACAAAGTCCCAGTCCAGCTAATGTTTCTCTAAGCAGGTCAGATGGTATCCGGCACACTGGGACACCCATATTCTGCCCTAACTCCTTCAATCTTTTTAATGCCCATGATCAGGGCTTTCTGGGAGGCCCTCTGGCCCCTAGAGATGGATCCAAGCAACAACTTTGGCCTCCCTGCTACATGGGGGCAGCTCTGCCCTTGGTGGGGCACAGCTCTGGAGGGAGCCCCTAACTCTCTGGGCCCACATCTACTCAGGACCCCAACATGGCTCAGGTCCCGCCCTCTCAGCCTCCCTAGCTGCACCACCACAGCTCTGTCTTCTGCTCAAAGATGGCCCAGCCCACCCAGCCATGGCCACTTCCCAACTCTGGCAGTCTCACATTGGGCCATGGCAGAACCTAACGTCTCCTTTGCCCATGACCACAGAGGCTCAGCCACCGAAGTTCACTGGCCATCGTCCATCTGGTCCAAGGGTGAGTGACCAAAATAGACCTCCTCTTGGTCCTGCTCATCAATGGTGCCTGCTGAGAGGCTCCTTAAATGGCAGTGTGTGGGGCAGCCGTCTGGTCTGACTTCAGGACATGGGGTGGGGGATCAATTCTCAGGAGGGATGAGAGGCAGGCCCCAGCTCTAGGAAAACACACATTTCCATGTGCTAAAAGCATCTTTGTGGGATGTGTTCAGAGAGAGAGAGAAAGGCAGCTCCCGCAGCTGCGGAGGCCAAGTGAGGGGCCATGCCCGTGCTGAGCCCCAGCACACAAAGGGTGAAGCTTTTAGGCAAGCAGCGGCCAGTGATCTCAGCGTCCCCCAGTCCTAATGCTCCTGAAAGGCTCTCTCCCGCTCCCTGTAATTGGGCATCAGTAGTTAATGCAGTATTGACTGCATTACACGCTCCCGTGCCTCCCCTCGCTAATGCCAATTGCATCACCTTGTACAGTCACCGGCCTGCTTAGCCAATAGCCGTTAAAAGCAATCCAAATCATGAATCATATGGGAAACTTTTAGCAAGACACCGCCATCCAAGGAGACAATTTACAGTTGAGTTAATCTGGGTACATTAGCGAGACATGGATTCTGGACGACAGACCAATTTATGTTGTTTCCCCGTTCCCCTTAGTGCTCTGTGTGGGCAAATGAATGGAAGCGCAGGGAACACAGAGAAGCACCTGCTTCTTTACCCAAGGCTGGGCGGGGGGAGACCCATCTTTACAGACTATCTGCCTGGCTGAGTTTGGGTAGGAAGGGAAAGCGGCCGTTCATGCTGCTCAAGATTTGTGACTCCTCATTCCCAGCAGAGGAGGGCTGCTGTTGGGGTTGGTTATGGCAGATGCAGATGGTGACACCCATCTTCCAGGCACTGGGTCAGTGCAGGATCTGGGCCCCACCCTGCCAGCCTCACAAGGCCTTTATCTTGCGTGGCTCTGCCTTCCTGCTGATGGGCTGGGGTCTCTGGCATAGAACAGCATCAGGGCCCACTCCCTGCCTCCATCTCCAGGACTGGGAAGGTCCTGGCCAGAATCTGAGGGGCTATCCCAGAAGGTCCTGCTTGCTGGTGGCGCTGGTCAGCACCCAAGCACAGCCAAGCACCTGTTCTGGAGGATCAACGGAGTCAGCTGTGGAGGCTGTGCTCCTGGCGGTCATTAACAATGGAAGACTCTGTTGTCTGGTCCTCCGGAGCCCAGCTCCACTCTCCTTGGGCATTTTTACTTATTAAAAATGCTCTAGGAATCATGTCTGGTGTTCAGTTTCACAACCTGCCTGCTGTTTCCTGTGGTCACCGCACCCTTCGTGCTGGGCCTCTGCAGAGGCGGTTTACACTCAGACTCGCCCTTTTCCCCCCTGCGTGCGCCTGGGAACACATCAGTGCCCCCAGCTGGATACCCCAGCATCCTCTCCTTCCTGGGTCCCCACAGCCCAAGGCTCTCACTGTTCTTGGGTCCCTCAGACTCTCTGCTGTCTGCCCCTACTCAACGGCCTCTTCTCCAACAGCCCAAGGGCTAATTTGGCAGGGTTTAGGGCGGTAGCTCCCTCTGCTCCCCTGGGACTGCAAGCCTCCCCAAAAGCCCACAGCCTGGTACCAGCCCAAGCCGCAGGTGCCAGGGGAAGAAGGGCTGTTTCTCCGGGAAAGTTGCAGCTCGGCTCACTTTCACTGACAAGCAGACCCGGCAGCATTTAGAAAGCCTGGACCCTGAGTTCCAGTAAAGTGCAGATGGCTAGGCCAAGAGCAGGCATCCAAATGAAAGCAATTAATCTTAAAACCCGAAGTTTAACCGTTTGCAAAACAGATCTTTCCATCTCTGTGGTGACCCTTCACTGCTCGACCTAATGGATTACTTTATTAATAATGCACTGTGCTTAAAAGCAAAAAAAAAAAAAATTTTTTTTCTGACGATTCAATACTTCAGAAAGTCTCTTAAACCCGTTGCTAAGGCAAACGATTGATATTTTATTATCTTTCAGAAGTACAACATGAAAGCCCTGCAGCCCAGCAGAGCGGGAGCTTTGGTCCTCGGCAGCTGCCAGACCTGACTTCAACTAGAGGAGCCCCAGCCTCTCCCGACAAGATGCTGTCAGGTGGAGAAAAGGCATTGGGGGTGGTTAATAGGAGCGCTGAGTCCCTGCTGCAGCCAGACAAAGGGTGCTGTGTGCAGCCCTGAGGAACACACCCCTTTGGGACCCTGAGGGGAGAGCAATGCTGCCACCCAGCTCAGACAGCGACCTGCTTGGAGGGCATAAGTGTTTAGGAAGAAGTTAGGCAGTCAGTTTGGAGGGGCAGGTGAGTCAATCCAGAGCCTTTCTTCCTCCCCCAATTGAAGGTGCCACTTTCAAGGTTTCCTGGAACCAGGGGAGGCCAGACTCTAATGGGGAGCAGAGCATGAATTTATGGGCAGAAAGGTTGCTTTTGGAGGACAGCTCGGCAGGGCGGGACCCCAGCAGCCTGCCTCCCTTGTGCTGTATTGGACCCCAGAGCCCAGTAGCATCAATGGTAGCAGACACCATTTATTTGGACTGAACACAGTGGGGGACAAAGAGGAATCTCGAGCTCTCCTCCGCAGCTCTGGCAGAAACTAGAGGAAACACATGCCCAGGGTGCTTGAAGTGCACTATGGTCTAGAGGCAGGAAACTGGCTAAAATGACCTCTAGAGATCCATTCCCACTCAGGATTCCTCTGAAACCCTTAGTATGAGAGCCCAAGGGGTGCCTGGACAGAGAGAGATCTAGCTCCAAGACCCTAGGTGGAAGTGGGGGTGCCATCTTGTCAGCATGAGACCAATCTCCCTGGCCTGAGGCCTCTCATGTATAGAGCCTGGGTTTTCTGAATTCCTGGCTTAGGTCTGGGGAGCCAAGTATGTCAGATAACCTCTGCTAAAGATGGATCTGATTTCTACATATGCCCCATAGTGAGAAATATCCCCAGGTACTAAGGAAGGACCCTCTGCACTGGCTTCTCCAAGCCCTACATTATTAGTGAAAGAGAAAGTGAAATCTAGAGATGGGCATGACTGTTCCAAGGTAACACAGAGAGTTCATGATGAAAGGCGCTAAATCAAGGCCTCCTCCTTCCCTGTCTGGCCTGACCCCAGACCTGTTCTTTTCCTCTCCTTTCTCTATGAAGTTTTCTGATGGCCCAAATGGGGCTCCAGGCGGGGGGGTGGGGGGTGGGGGGGTCCATGAATAGAAAAGGATGTGCTAAAGACAGATGTCACACTCCAGCCAGCCCCGAAGCACTTAGTTCCCCCCTTTCCTCTCTTCCTATAGGCATACCAAGACATGGTCTGCATGGGCTTCCCAGCCACGGGGCTCCCCACATGCCACACCAAGTCCAGACACTTGAAATGCCCCCGTGCCTGCCAGATGTCTCAGGAGGTGGTAGGTAAGCTCAGGCATCAGCCCATGGTAGCAGTAAAGTGAACATCCTGTGTGACCTTGAGCAAGTCACTTAACTTTGCATATTCACCAAGTGACCACGTCAATAACATCGTGGGCAGAGGGCACAGGCTCAGCAGAGGGTCCAGAGCAGAAGGTCAGAGGATGGCCACCATAGTCACTCCAGGAGGATTCCCGCTGACTCACAGCTTTGGGCCCTTTCAGTTCCTCACCAGAGGCAGAACGCAGGCGGCAGTGTGGGTGCCAACAATCACACACGGATCTCCCTACAACCCCAACAGGGCAGGAGGGCCTGGGATGCCAGGGAACTACCACTCTTCCAACCCTGGGGGCTCATCTTGGGTCACAGAGCACCCACTTGGTTTTGCCCCCAAATGGGCTGGGATCCCAGCCTTCTAGGACACTTACTGCAGGGCACTCCCAGCCAGGAAGGCTTTGGGGTCTATGAGACCACCTGCTAGTGGTTTCCAGCAGCCATGGGCTCCTCTGTTCTGATCTCTCCCAAGCCCTGCAGTCTTCTGGGGCGCACTGAGGCTCTTGACCACGAAAGGTCCATGCCACTCTCGAAGGCCGCTCCTGCACAAATTCCACTGGCCAGTGGTGGGGCACTTTCTTCCTCTGGGCCAAACTCTCTCGCCTCAGCGCTCAGGGAGACAGGGGATAGTGAGCCAGCACAGAGGCTTCTCTCTTTCTCACCGAGCCACGCTCGTAGGCAGCCGTCCTCCGGAGGGCCCAACTGGCCTTTCAGATCGCGCCGTCCTCCCGCGCTCCCACTCGCCCCAAGCTCTGGAGTCCGGTTCTCCCCTGAAGCCTTTGATTTGCTGGGCGCTCAGCGCCTCTCGGATTACGCGGCCAGCGCGAGGGTGATGGCTGCGGTGAGAGGAGCAGCCGCAGAGACGAAAGGCTCAACGCGAACCGCCACGGCGCGGAGATCGGAGGGGATCCAGAGCCTCCACGCGGCCCCGCAGCGCATCGCACGGCCGGCGCGCGGCTCCCCGGCTCGCGGCTGGGGCCCGGGGGACGCGCGGCCCCCGGCTCGCTCGCAGCCCCCCCGCCCGAGTCCCGCCCGGCCCTCCCCCTGCGCCCCGGCCCCTGCCCGCCGCGCGCCGCCCGCCGCCCACCCCGCAGTCCCGGCACAGCCCGGCATGTGTGCGCCTGTGTCCCGGCGTGTGTGTTCCCGCGCGCCGCGGCGGGGGCCGAGGGGGTCGGGGGCGCCGGGACCCCCGCCTGCCACCTACCGTCCTCCTTGTCCAGCACCATCATCTCGGGCGCTCCGTGTCCAGCCGCAGCTCGGCTCGGCTGGGAGAAGGGCGCCGACTCGGGGCGCGCTTCGGCGGGGCGGCCGGTCCTCGAGCAGCGAGCGGGCTCTAATTACCCGCTTGTCCGGCTCTTAACCTAGATTGCACTCAGCTAGAATTACATTCAGGAGTGAGGCACTTCGCGGATACAAAAGCAGTCTCACCTACTTTTGTGCCTCAGAATTGCAAGGAACTACGAACTGCAATTTAGAGAGGGAGGGGAGAGGGAGAGAGAAGGGGGAACAGAGGATCAGAGCCGTTTCTTTGATTCTCACCTTCTAAATGGCTCAATTTGCCCAGTATAATCTGTCTTAATGTAATTGCATTTGATAGCTCATAACCCTGGCTCTGGCAACGACACAGCTTTCAGCCTCATAAAGTGTTTTCCCCTCGGATTTAATCTGAATCTCGATCTAAAATTATATTCAAAGAGATGGGGGAATCTCGGCGGCCGTCTCCCGCTGCCTTTCTCCCTCAATGTATGAGGTTTGCACTCCTGCCACTGAATAAATGCACACATTTCCCGAGGCCCCCTCCCTCCCGGGTTAATGGGGAGTGGAGACGCGCGGCTGTCCGGCTCCGCAGCGCCACCTGGAGGCCTCTCGGCCCCAGCTAGGCGCGTGGCTCGCTCCAGTCCCGGATCTTGGTCTACAATGTTTGTCTGGTAGACCAACCCCATCTGCTACTTTCAACCCCTGAGCCTTGATTTCTGCCTGAGCGATATTTCTCTGATCCCCGTCCATTCCCTTCCTACCATCTCTGCCCAGGGTTTCTGGTTGCTTCCCAGATTGTTTGGCAAAGTTAACCCTCTTCAGAGCACAGATGCTCCTATCCTGAGTCTTACAGCACTATCCCTGACCCTGGCACTGCCCCCACCCGGGCCAACCCCACCAAGAGCATCCTGATTCCATGGAGTGGGAGAACTTGTCCCAACTGCTGTCCGAGCAAGCACAGGTTTTCTCATTCCACAATATTTACTGAGCATGTATTATGTGCCAAGCACTATTCTAAGGCACTGGACATACAGCAGTGAACAAAACAACCATTCTCCGTAACACATGGTGCAGCAAAGGAGACAGTGTCCATCTCTCCTCCTCCTGGACCCTGCTTCTCCCTAGAACCCTGAGGCTGGTGTCCAGGCTGCCTATTCCAGGAAGGCCACCTGCTTTTAAATCCCAAGAGGTTTTTTTCTTTTCCTCCCTAGACAGTATAGAGTTTTAGGTAGAATGGAAATAATGATTTTTCTCCAGGCCAAGGAGGGATCCAGACAGATGTTTTGGAGGCTTGGTCCCAGCAGTCACTTCAGAGGACTAGACCCAGGCAAAGAGAAGGAAGCTGAAGCCCCTGAAGGGGAGAAGAATCACCAGTTGGGATTTTATTTCACCTCTGCCAATTACCAACAGTGGACCTTAGCAAGTCACTTTCTCTCTCTGGGCCTCAGTTTCCCTGTTTGTGAAGTGGGAGACCTACTCTTCCTGTCTCCAAGGTTGCTGTAGGATAATGCATGTGAATGTGCTTTGTAAACTGTGGCACTCCAGACAGTTGGTGGGGGAGGGAGGAGATTATCTGGTACAAAGGAGACTTGGAGGCTAGTGCTTGCCCCTTAAACCCTGGGAGGTCCCAATGCCTGATGGGTGGAGAATGGGGGGCTGCAGCCCATCTTCCTCCCTCCTAGACAGGGAAGTCAGGCTTTGAGAAAATAGGAAAGCCGCTGCTTCTAATGAGATGCTTCATCCGCAGCTCAGAGGTTTCGCTTTCCCCTTCATCTTGAATACTTAATCCTAATAGTCCTTGAGTATATTTGATGTTAAATATATCATTTTGCTCAGACTTGCCGTCCCTCAGGACTGTGAGCTTGATCTCTCCCCTGTCACTGCAGCCAGAGGTGTGCCCTCCAGGTCTGGGGAAGGCTTTGGCACCGCTGCCGCCAGCACCTTTGGGGCCAGCCCCTCACCCTAGCCAGAGCTGGGGGCCAGAGAGTGCAGTGAGCACAGGGCCCGACAGGCTGGCAAAGGGCAGCTTCTTGCTGCACAAACCTCTGTGCTACCTGGAGGCATTCACTCCGTACAGGCAACAGCCTTACTCCTGACCTCCAGGGGTGGCTTCTCCTCACTTTCAGAGGAGAGAGTGGCCCTGATCCACACACCAGGATTCAACTAGCCATGCCACTTTCCCACTCTCTTGTCTACATATTGTGCTTGGGACTCTTTGTTTCAATACCAGCTCACCTCAGCCTCCAAGGTACCCAGCTAGCAGCCACATGGCTGGCACCCCTTTGAGGAGTCTGGGCCCCTGTGGCCCAAACCCAGTGACTGGAGCAGGTCTGAGGTGCCGGGCAACGGGCTGCAGAGGCAGATAGGGCATGTCAGCAGGGGACTCGTGCTGTGTGAGGGCCGCCTGTGCCCACAGGCAGCTCTCTCTGCACCCCCAGCTGTGAGCATGATCCTCCCAAACTGATCTGGAGGGAGACCTCCACAGCTGGGTTACAGAGCTGCCCAGTAAGTCTTGGAGGGTTTGGGGCTTGAGCTCCTAGTCAGGAAGGGGCCTGCTGGGTTGACAGAGGCAAGTAGGAGCCTCACTCATCAGATCCAGTGGCCTCCCTCTCAGCTCATAGGTAATCACTGGGCAGGCAAGCAACTCCCACCCCCATGCTCACCCCCACCCAAGCTGCCTCCAGGTCCAGGGACACGCTCACAACATGGGAGTGGAATCCTCAGATCCCCTGGGGCTGGGGGAGGTAGTCTTTGCCCAGCACATTCCGCAGGTGATGAGCATGTACTCTCACTTTGACATGCCAAGAGTGCTTCAAAATGCTCTTGAAATGCCTCTGGGGACAGCAGGGAGAGGCCAGTTGATCAACCCCCGAGGTTACTTTGAGGAGAAAGTGGGTGCTACTGGCTGCTTTACAAATTTCTGGGCAGGTCCCAGCAATTTGTCCCTGCACCTGGCAGGAAAGTCCTGAGGAAGAGTTCCTGATTGAAGGTGGGAGTGGGAGATAGTGGGACTCGGTGCCCAAGGGCTCAGGCAGACTAGATATTCCTGAATGCTTTGGTGGAGACCGTCAGATGTGCCTCAGCCTCAGGGCCTGCTCCCAACACAGTGCAGCTGCCTTCAAGATGGAGTTACAGGTGATGCTCAGAGAGGTATTCAGAGTGACAAGGGCCCCTTCTCTGTGGCCACCACAGTTGACAGGACAGAGTGAACCTCCAGAATTTGCAGTGCAATCAGGATCCTTGCTGGCCATGTTCAGATGCCTGGCCCTTCTCCCTATTTACACAAAAGCAACCAATGCACAGGAATTTGCAACTAGCTAGAGTGGAAAAGTGCACAGTCGGCAAACTTTTCCTCTTTTGGTTTCTGAAGAACCTGGACAGGCCTTCTCAGAAGCTTCAGTCATAAACTGTTAGGCCTTGTGGAGGCCTAAGCCAAATCTGCACCCCAGAAAACAAGTCTCCCCCACCCCTTGATAAAGGTCAACCTTTCCCCGCACAACAGCCCTGAGAAGGTTGTGGGTGTAGGCTCACCAACTGTCCAGATTTGCCCTGGGACTGAGGGGTTTCCTAGGATACAGGACTTTCAGTGCTAAAACCAAAACAGTCCTGGGCAAACCAGGACAGCTGATCACTACAGTGGGAGGTGGTAGGGTGGGACAAAGGACTAGTGGGGCCACAGAGGAAGGCCAGGCAGGCAGACTCTTTCCGTGCGGACCAGCACCTGCCTTTCAATCCCAAATTTCCCAACCTCCTGCCCCATCGTGTCATTTTTCCAGGCACTAATGGACTGTCCCAGGCCCTGGGGATGGTCTACAGGCCAGCCAGGGCTGTGAGTTCTGATAGAATGGCAGTGGAAAGGGCATGAGTTGGACCCAGGGGTGGGACGAGATTCTGTGAGGCCTCAAGCTTACCGCAGTTTAGGGGCTCTTTAAGAAAAAGAATACAAGATTGCTAATGAAAATGACCACCAGGGACCTGGTGACTTAAGGACCCTAAACTTCACTAGCTTTAAGGCAAAACCGCCTCTGTTCCAACCTGATATTTTGGATTATATGGTCCACCCACCGACCCCAGCTAGCGCAGCACCTCCCAACACCAGGACTGGGTGAACTTGATGGCAGCGTCCTCCCCAGTCTTGCCAGTGGCGGAAACAATGTCACCCATCCCGCAGCTATGAAGTCCCAGACCTGAGGGACCGCAGGACCGTGCTGGTTTGACTGCACCCTCACCCCGCACCTACAGGTTCTCTGGACATGCCCCTGGGGGATCCATTCCGCAGTAGCGTGCGGAAGCGGGGCGTGCAGACACGCAGAGAAGCCGGGAGACTGGATGACCGTGGGCACTGCCTGGAAGCCCGCGGCGCGGGTCGCAGGGGCGCTCCCGAAGCCCGCAAGGCGGCAAGAGCCAGTGAGAAAGTTCCCGTCCGGAGCGTGCGGGGCTGGCTGGCGTGCTCCTGGGGGCGGTGAGGCTCCCAATCCCGCTGACAAACCTCAGGGACTGAGCCTGGCACCTCCAACACAGGCACCCGCGCACATATCCAGCCGCCGCGCTTCCGGAAGCCGCCAACCAGCCCGCGGGGGCCGGTGCAGGCGAGGGGGAGCCGCCGCCGCTAGCGGGGTGGCCTCGGCAGGGCCCGCGCCGCCGCCTCCGCTCCGCGCCCCACGCGCCCCCGGGCACCGGCACCGCGCGCCCGACACCTACCGTCCTCCTGGTCCAACACCATCGTCCCCGGCCGCTCCAGCCGGGCACGGGCCGAGGACGCAGAGGGGCGCGTGGCTCGGACTCCCGCCGCCGGCCGCCTGCGCGGGCTCCGCGTCCCGCGAACCGCGGCCGCCGACGGGGCCCGACAGACCGGCGCCGGGAGCGCAGCCCCGCGGGCAGGGAGCGCGAGAGGAGGCGGGGAGGGCGCGGCGCGGCCCGGGGGCGGGCGCGGGGGCGCGACCGCCGGGCTGGGATCGCCGGAGCCGCGCGAGCAGCCGCTGCCCGGGCCGGGCCGGAGCCGGAGCCGCAGCCGCGCGCCTTCTCCCTCCGCGCTCGCCTCAGCACAGTGAAGGCTGCATTTCCCAGGGCCCCTCAGATTCCCCTGTTAATTAAATCAATTCATTATGCTCAGATCTGATTAGCAGCCCTTCCCCCCCTTTGAATCAATTATTCAATACACAAACATAATTGCTTGGGCCAGAGGTGCCCGCCATTAGCTTATTTAACTCCAAGGACACTAATTACCCGCAGGGCACGGGAACTTTTCTCATTAATTCTGACAAAACACAAAAGCACAGCCAGAGTGTGTGCGTGTGAGGGACTCTGTGTGTGCGTGTGTGTCAGCGTGCCAGTGTGTGTGTGACCGCAGGCCAGAGTGGGGGCTGTGAGGGGCGGTGAGCCCCTGTGTGAGCTTAAGACGAGGCGGGGCGAGGGGTGCGATCGCGGGTGGGCGTGTGCGGTTCCGAGCCTGTGGGCATGCCGTTGTGAGTGGGGGACTCCGTGCGTGTGTTTCTGTACTAGTGCATCGGGCTGGGTGTGACTCTGGGTCTAGAGACTGTGGGCCAGGGTTGGAGACCCAGAGAGGAGTGTGTGTGAGATTTCGAGAGTGCTTCTGTGTGTGACTTTGCGACTGTGACTCCATCCATGTCTACTGTGGAAGCGCCCATATCCCCTTTCTTTTTTCATCATTGCCTGCGGCATGCTCAGCCCCACCGGGGAAAGTGCAGATCACAGAAGAGAAATCAGGAAGGATAAGGAGGTGGTGGGGGGCCCTGGAGCCAGGCTGGACCACAGCATCCCCCTCCCAGTCACCTGCTCATGCACTGGCTGGGATTTGCTCTCCCTCAGCCCCTCCCTTCTTCACTCCCCAGTTATAAGCCCCAGGTTCCCACCCCCCTCCCAGTCCTGCCCCACTCTCCACTTTTATCCCAACGCCCTCCCCCACCCCCATTTCCACGCATGCCTGACACCCAGGCACACTCCCCCCATCTCTCCTCCACCCCATGCCTAGTTCTTTGCCTCCGTCTCAAAGCTGTGCTAAGGGTGTGCCTATGGTTGACCAACTTCTCCACATTTTACCTCCCAGGAAATCTCTTTTGAGAGAGCCAGGGAGAGAGCCCACAGAGGCAGGGACACAGAGGGTAATTGATTCCCCCAAATTAGGTTTCTGCTTTCTAAAGACCGGTATTGTTCTTGTTCTCAATGTGCACAGAGGTATTGAAGATTTCCTTTTTGTTTCCTCGGGCAATGAATGAGCTTAATCCATTTGGCTTTATAAATCAGGAAACTAATATTCGCTCCTTTCCATAGCAGCTTTTTAAAAAATTTAATTGGTGGGGGAGGCGTAGTTAGTCACCCTTATGCTGTCCCCAAGCCCCCACTTATCAAAACACATTCTGATTGAGGGGTGGAAAAAGGGGGGGCTCATCCTGATTCCTCCTACCCTCCTCCATCCTTTCACATGGACCCACATAGTATCTGGGAAAGTTTGAGAAATGATTGTGTGAATTATATTCAATTTAGTGAAGAAAAGAGGGAGTGCTCAGAGGGGCTCTTCAGAATGATCTCCCAAACCGGCTGCTCTCAGTTCCTCACTAGCACTGAGCCACTGCCTAGATGAATGCTGGCTGTTCCTTGTACTAGGGCATCTGGTCAAGGGGCAAGTGGGGCCTGAAAGTCTGCCCCCTCTCTGCTCTCCAAGCCATGTGCTTGGCATGGGCTGCACCCACCCAGAGAGGGCATCTTTGGCTAATTTCCACAAAGGCACCATATAGAATAGCATGGCCCTGCAATTGGGTATCTCTGCTTGGCCAAAGTTCACACTCAGAGAAGCCAGACTGAGGGGTGAGCATCCAGCCTCCCTGCCACCACCCTCACTTGCAGCAAGGACCTGTGTGATTTCTTAAAAGATGAGCCTCCAGGTTTTCATAGAGAGCAAGAGAAAGTTCAGAGAGATTAACCATCATGGAGTGGCCAGGAATACTGAAGCAGACACCCAGCCCCATCTCTGCATTTATAGGGGGCCCCAACTCCTGGTGAAAGACACTGAACTCAGTCCACAGCTAGGAATGAGACATGAACAGACCTGTCACAAGGACTGAGGTCCCCAGTGGAAGTCATGCTGGGGGAGAGACAATGAGCCTCCTGAGAGGAGATCTTCTTGGGTGGACCAGACCGAGCAGCCATGCCTAGAGTTTGGAGGGAGCAACAGTTCTAGGTACAGTGCAAGGCTGAGTCTAACCCACTCCTGACCAGCACTCTGAGAAGAAGATGGCAGTGATACAAATGAAGAACAGAGTCACTAGGAGCCCTTTGCTATGGGAGCCCCCTCTGAAAGAGCTGGTCACTAGAAGCTAAGGTGTCACCTTGCTCGGCCAAGAAGGAAAAGAACAGTGGGGTCAGCAACTTGGTGGCATCGGCTGCAGCTCCAGCAAGATGGCAGGGGCATCAGGCAGCAGCTCTAATTATATGGGAAGTAAGAAGTGTAAGCATTTCTAGAACTTTTTGAAGAGGAGGATCCTGGAGTGGAGAACCAGCATCAGAATTTGGGGCTAATTATTGTGATGCGTGAGATCTGGTATTCGGCGTTTGTATGCCTTTGCGGCTCTGTGAGTCAGAACGGACCTGGACGATAATAGGGAAGCAGCTTCTGGTGCAACTGCCAGCTTTGCCCAGTGGCAGTGGAGGTCAGTACATCAGTATTTTACACTAAACATGAAGAGAGTGAATCTCCCTATCAAAAACAGATTGCCTGAGTGAATTAAAAATAAAATACAGCCAAATGCTGTTTACAAGAAATACTCCCCAAACAAGGTGACAAAAGAGACTGAAAATAAAGCACGGGACAAAGATATACCAAGAGAATGCAAGCAGAGAGGGAGTAGGAGCAGCAATATTAATGTCAAACAAAGCTAACTTCAAAGCTAAAAGCATAAACTGCTTGAAAAATTAAGAAACACCCTCTTAAACTAGTACTGGATCAAAAATAAGATCAAAACTGAAATTACAAATACACCAGTAATGAAAAAAAGAACCCAGCACACCATACACAACTTAGGGAACACAGCTGTACTCACAGGGTAAAAAATAGCCTTAAATGCTTTTAATGAAAAAAAAAAAAGACTGAAAGCAAATGAACTAAATATTTAGTCTAAGAAATGAGAAAAAGAACAAACTAAGCCAAAAAAAAGTAGAAGGAAATTAATAAAGTTAAAGTCAGAAATTAATGAAATAGAAAATTAAAAAATGGAAAAAAAAATTAAAAGGGAAAATTAGAACCAAAACTTTGTTCTTTGAAATGACTAACGAAACATAAACACCCCTCCAGGCAAGCCTACTTAAGAAAATAAAGAAAGCAAAAATGTATGATATTAGGTATAAGAAAAGAATTATATCATAGGTACAGAAAAAGTTAAAGAATTATGGCAATAATATGTGTAAGCCTATGAAAATAAATGTGAAAACCTAGAGGAAATGAATGGCTTCATGCAAAGTAGAAAATTATCGAAATTGAGCATAGAAGAAGTTGAAATCCTGAATAGGCTAATAAACAGAAGAGATTTAAAAAGATATTATAACTCTGCCATTAAAGTATCACAACGCACCATATGCTCCAGCAATTCCACTTCTGGATGTGTACCCAAAGGAATTGGAAGCAGGTTCTAGAAGAGATATTTGTACACCCGTGTTCTTAGCAGCATTATTCACAGTAGCCAAAAGGTGGAAGGAACCCACGTGTCCATTAATGGATGAATTGATAAAATGTGATATTTACCTACAACGGGATATTATTCAGCCTTAAAAAGGAAGGAACTTCTGACACATGTTACAACATGGACAAAACTTGAGAACATTATGCTAAGTGAAATAAGTCAGTCACAAAAAATTAAATACTGTTTGATTTCATTTATATGTGGTACCTAGAGTAATCATACAGACAGAAAGTAGGATGGTGGTCGCCAGGGGCTGAGGGAAGAAGAAAGTAGGGAGCTGTGTAATGGGTAAGCATTTCAGATTTGCAAGATGAAAAGAGTGCTGAAGATTGGTTACACGACAGTGTGAATGTAGTTAACGCTACTGAACCGTACACTTAAAAATGGTTGGGATGGTGTAATTTATGTTTCATGTATTTCATCATAATTAAAATAAAAAACCACAGATTAAACTAAAAATGAGGTTTACATAACCTAAATAATAGATGATTTAAATGTTATTTAAACTATTCTACACGAGAAAAATTTGGAAAGCTTCCTAATTTGTTATGTGAGCCAGCATTTTCTTAATTACCAAACCTTATAAAGATTGAATTTTAAAAGAAAGAAAAGGAAAAAAATTACAGAATGGTTTGGCTATGACTGCAAAATCTGAAATAAGATATTAGCTAACTGAATATGGGAAAAATTATCACAAGATTATTAATACACCATGACAAAGGAGGTTTTATTTTAACACCACAAAAATGATTCAGCATCAGAAAATCTATCAGTATAAGTCACTACATCAACAAATAAAGAGATAAAATCTGATTATAGTAATATATTTCAAAAATCATTTGACAAAGTTTAGCACATATTGCTAATAAAATATTAAGCAAAAATTGAAATAGAAGAAAACTACTTCAATTTGTTAAGACTGTTTACTGAAACCCAATAGTAAATATATAAACAATGACATTCTGAAGCTAGTTCCATAAATTGAGAACAAAACAGGATGTCCATTACCATTGCTATTATTCAACATTTTTGGAGACTTTAATTCAACAAAGACAAACAAATGAACTATTCAGAATAAATAGCTGGTTTTTAAAAAGACAATGGTATGTTTATTCACAAATTATGTATCAAGAAAATCCAATAAAACTTAGTTTAAAAGCTACTAGAATTAACTAGATAATTGGGAAGGTAGTTAAATAAAAGATAAATGAACAAAAATCTATAGTTTTTTTCCTAAATGCAATGATGTATTAGAAATAGAAATGAAGAAATAGTGACAAAGCTATAAAACACTCAGGAATAATTTAAAAACAACATGGAGCTGGGCATGGTGGGGTGCACCTGTCATCCCAGCTACTCAGAAGGCTGAGGTGGGAGGATCACTTGAGCCCAGGAGTTCAAGTTCAGTCTGGGCAACATACTGAGACCCTGTCTCAAAGAAACAAAATATATAAAAAAAGTTTTTAAATAATAAAAACAAACACTATCACAAAGGGAAAGTTCTTTTCTGAAGAAAGTTATGAAATCATACTGAAGGGCATATAATATATTCAAATATATAGAAAGACAGCTATGTTTCAGAAAGAGATGTATCACAAAAAGGCAATCCTTTCAAAATTAATATGCAGATTTAATACAATTTCAATTAGAATCACAAATAAATTTTAGAACTTAAATTTAACTTGAAGTTCAACTGAAAAATAAATATCTGAAGCTAGTTAAGAAAACACATGAAAAGAAAAACCAATTGAAGAGAACTTCCATTGCCAGATAATAAAATATACTACAAAGCCACTATCATCTAACAATGTGGTATAAGCTACGAAGAGATAAATAGATCAGAAGAACAGAGAGCCAATAAACAGACTCGAGTACAGAAAGGAATTTTATATATGATTAAAGTTACATTTCAATTGATCAGAGAAGAAAATTAATACATTGTATTGCCATCTGAATAGACATTCTCCAAGGGATATATACAAATAAGCCAATAAGCACCTGAAAAGATGTTTAACATCTTTGGTCATCAGGAAAACGCACATCAAAATCACAATGAGATACCACTTCATACCCATGAGGAAGCTAGAATAAAAAATTCTGATAATAAACATTGGTGGAGATGTGGAGAAATTGGAACCTTTACACACTGCTGATGGGAAAGTAAAATGGTGCAGCTACTTTGGAAAACAGCCTGGCAGCTCCTCAAAAAGTTAACCATAGAGTCACCATATAACCCGCAGTTGCACTCCTAGGTGTATACCCAAGAGAATGGAAAACATATGTTCCCACAAAAATTTGTACACTGATGTCTATAGCAGCATTATTCATTGAAGCCAAAAGGTGGGGAAAAAAATCAAATGTCCATCAACTGACAGATGGATAGTATTCAGCCACAAAAAGGGAGGAAGTACTGATACATGCTGCAAGATGAATGAACCTTGAAAACATGATGCTAAGTGAAAGAAGGCGGTTACCAAAGACTGCATATTATAAGATTCCATTTGTATGGAATGTCCAGAATGGGCAAGTCTATAGAGAGAGAAAGTAGATTAGCCATTGTCAGGTACTTGGGACCGCAGGGATGACAGCTAAAGTGTTTTGGGTTTCTTTTTGAGGTGATAAAAATGTTCTAAAATTGACTGTGGTCATTCACTTACCTGTGAACATACTAAAATGCATGGAATTGTACACTTTAAATGGGTGAATTTATGGGATGTGAACTAGATCTCAATAAAGTTGTTTCAAAATGGTGCTGCCATAACTGGTTATCTGTCTAATAAACAAATGGGCTTCCTAGCTCCCCTAAATAGAAAAATTATGTTCCGAGTCATTTAGATATCTTAATATAAGAACAAAACAATGAAAATATTAGAAGAAATTTGAAGAGAAAAATGTAATAGATTTGGGAAATAACATGAGTAAGTTTGGTGGTTCTAAGAAAGGAAAAGATAGATATACAAAATTTGATTTTTTAAACTTTACTGGCAAAAAATACCATAAATGAGAGAAAAATATAAATGATTTACTGGGAAAATATTTGCAAAATACGTGTAGTATTAAAAGGGAAAATATGCTATATATACAGTTTCTGCAAATTATAAAAAAAAAAAGACAAGCGCCCAGAAGAAAGATGGAAAAAGGATATGAACAGGCTAATCAGAGAGAAGAACATCTAAATGGTCAATAAAATGCTTGCCATCATTATTAGTTGGGAAAATGCAAATTAAAGCAAAATAAGTTTTCATTGTTTAAATTCATCAGATTGGCAAACAATTTTGAAAGAGTAAAATGTTTAGATCTGCTAAAAATTTGAGAAAATGGGCACTCTCCTTTGTTCCTGAGCAGGTAATCTGGCACTACCTATTACAATTTGGGTGAGTAACCTGGCACTATCTATTAAAAATGTACATGCCTTTTGACCCAGAAATCCTTTTTCTGGAACTCCACCTTATGGAAGAAAATCACTTGTATATAAGGATAATCCTATAATTTCAGCATTGTTTGTGGTAGCAGAAAACTGGGAACTATTTGAATGTCAGTGTCAATCAATGATTGAATGAACTGTCCTACAACCCTGCTGTAGAATATTATGCAACTGTTAGAAAATGAGTAAGAGCTGTAACTACTGACTTACAAAGGATGTCTGTGATGGTAAGTGAGAAAAGTAGGTTGCAGAGTAGCAAGTAATATTATCCTAATTAAAAAAAAGTGCCTCTCTCTGTTTGGATGCACATGAAAACCTGCAAAAGGTTGCCCTTGCTAAGGCATTGGTGACTTTAGCAGGTGAGAATGGACAGTAGGGGCGAGGGAGAAAGCATACACTTTTAGGATCTTTCCATTACTTATAATCTAAAGTAATTTGTAATTTTTAAAATTTAGAAATAAATTGGACATTGTTTTTGACAAAACCTCCAATTGGTCACTGCCACTGCCCTGGTCCAAGTGACCATTATCGCTTGTGCACTGCTGCCAGAGCTCCTTACTGGCCTCCCTGTGTCCAAACTGAGCCCCGGTACTATGTATAGCTGCCATATACCATACACAGCCAGGAGGTAGTTTAAAAATGCAAAGCAGGTCTTGCCAACCAATCCTCACCCTGTAATGGCTTCCTGTTGCTCTCTGTAGCAAGCCCTTCAAGCTCTGTCTGCTTGTCCTACCGGATCCTGCATGAGCAGGTGCTTCCAAAGCATCTCCGATTGCTGACACCCACCGCTTGCACCCACACTGCAGTGTACTGCCCTTGTCCTTGCCTGAACCACCACCCGCCTCCTGGCCTAGAGACGCTCTGTTTCTTCTGCCTGGAATGTTCTTCCTCCTTTCTTCATTTGGACCACCTTGTGTTCATCTCTGGGTCTGGTATTAAATGTCAGGGGGGCCTCTCCCCTCAAGGCTAGGTTAGACCTCCCTGTGACAATCTGGCATGGCCCTCTGTGCTTTTCCTCCATAGCTCTTATCACAACCATCTAGTTAATTACATAGTTATTTGTATAATTATTTGTGTGTCAGTGATAAAAGAAAAACTATTAGTTGTAAGTGTTTCCATCTTCTTCTCCAGCTCCCCTGCCTTGGGAGAGAGATGAGTTAGACAACAGGCCTCAGGAGTCCAACCCAAGGACTCCAGTTAGGAGATTCTGAACTTGCCCTTGGCCTCCACGCACCTGCCACCCAAGCCCCAGCTGGGAGAATTTGGCCGGCTCAAATATTTCCCTCCACTCATTCATTTATCTAGGTAACTAGCTTGTTCAGAGAATTGATTATGGCAAAGCCTTCTGAGGTACTGGTGAGATTTTGAGGTTCCCCAGCCAGCCGTTGTAGGGACCCCTCCCAATCTCCAAATGGCTTCATTTCTACACCTTCGGAGATCTTTACCAAGGGGGCTCCCAGAGCCCCATCATCCTCTCTGAAGCTACAAATACCCCAGCAACCAAACCCCTCCTGACCTGCAGTATCAGAATCTCATTCCGAACCCATACTTTGCATGATTAGGGGTCATCTACTCCCTCTCCCATCCTCCTAATCACCTGTCCACTGAGGACTGAAGACCCAGAGGGATCCTGGTCTAGATCTAAGAGGCCAGGTGTTGCCACTTGTTCCTGTAGCTGGTGCTGGTCTGTGACTCCAACCGACTGGGCCGTGGGACTGAGCACCATGACTCATTCCCAGGGAACAGACTGTTTCCCGGCAAGCTTGCCAGAGTGAACACACCCACATGCAGCTGGTCCCCTTGGAGCTACAACCACATGTCCCGACAGCACAAGCATCACAGAAACAGTCCGTGATGCAGGCAGGGGCCGAGGTATGTGGAGCTGGGGTGTGGGGAGCATTCCTGGACTCCCCTCTTGGTCCTTTTCCCCCAGTCTCCATTAGGGTCTTCCTGTCGCACCCCCACCCCATGACTGAAGAGTCCAAAGGGGTTCCTTCTCATCCAGCAACCAACTGGCGGGGTCCTGCCAGCTCCCAAATGATACAAATTTGGAGAAAAAAAAAAAATCCACCAGGAAGCACATATTCCTCTGTAGCTGCTGCTATCCAGGACTTGCCTGGGCTTCTCCAAGCCCCTGTGCTCAATCCACCCCCTGCTGTGAGTCACAGAAATATTTGAGTCCTATCAGACCTGGAGGTCACAGTCAGCTACCACTTGGAGTCTGCACCAGATATGCCCAAGCTGGACAGATTGAGTGACCCACAGCCTGGGGGACCACAGTCTGGGGACAGGATGCTAATTCAAACCCTCAGAGCCTGCAGGTGCAACCCTGGAACCTCAGATTTGGTGGCAACTACTAAGGCCTAGGTCCTGATTCTGACTCTATTTCTTGCAGATCTCATGCAACTTGCCCTTCCTGAGTATAGCAGACTGCTGGTGGCATCTCCGACATCTGTTTTCCCCTTCCTCCTGGGCACAGGAGTCCCCAGCTGGAGACTATTTCCTAGTTTCCCTTACAATGGGTACAGACAAGTGACTTGTTCTCATTTGTAGGCAGAAGAGATATAAGCTACTTTTTGCCTCCCTTGCTTATAAAGAAGTTGCTTGTCAAGGCTTTCTGTCTTCCCCCCTTCCCATAAGCTGGAATATGGACATTCTAACACCCAGATTTGACTATGCAGATGAGAACAATACCTTAAGATATACAGAGAAACAAAATAGAAGAAAACTGAGTCCCTGAGTGACCTTATGGAGCAACCCTGCCAAACTGAACTTTTTATCAACTGTTATGAGAGAGAGATAAAGTTCAATCTTATTTAAGCCATTGTAGTTTTGTGTCTCTTTGTTACATAGCTTAGCCTTTTCCCTAAATAATACACTGAGCCTCTGATTTGTCATCAATAAAATAGTCTGAATGGTTTCCTCAAGTTCCAAGTTTCTAACTCCGGACTCTGCTCTGCCAGACCCCTGGTTTCTGAAGAGCTACCCAGGATGGGAAGCTCTGTCCCTTGGCCTGCAGCCAAGGCTGAGCCTTGATGTACCACCTGATTCCTCCTTGCTTCAAAAAATCCCCTGGTTCTCATTTAAGGACCTGGGAGATATGACAGGAAGGACATAAAGAAGTATCCAAGTCCCTTTCTTTCTGGCTGAGGCACAGGTAGAGCAGGGAGCTAAGGGCAGGTGGATTAGGATAGGCTGCTGCCTTTGTCAAAGGCCACTCCACATGTCAGGACCTCCCACCTGAGCCCCGTGGGGTATACATTCCTGATTCTATGCTTCCCTTGGTCATTTTAGCCCAACTGCTCCAACTGTAGGGACTCTGGCAGGTCCCACCCTCACTCTCCTTTTCTGCTGCTGTAGACCAGATTCTCTGAGCTTGAAGATGTTGTCCAGGCGTAAGGACACAAAAAAGGCCATGGGGCTGCTTCTTCTAGGTTCCACCCCACAGGACCCCAGATGGGTCTCTGCCTCAACAGGTTAGGGACCTCCTACTTTATGCCTTGACTGAGGGGTTCCAGCAAGTTGGGTCAGTAACTCTTAAAGCAATATGATAACACATAAACCTGAGCCCCATAGGGCAGCCTCTAGCCCAGGCTAGCCCAGCCTAACCTTGAACATTTGCCTAAAGGTCATCCTAACAAGAGCCTGGGAGTTGGAAGATACTGGCCTAGAACAAAATGGTCTAGGATACGCCCAGACTTGCTAAGGCCAGCAGAACCATCTCAGGGAGTGGAGGTGGGACTGTGACTTCTGCTTGCTAGTCTGGACTGAAAGCCCCCATCCTCCCTCATGTTCCTCTCATCTGTAGCCAACAGTGTCCCATGTGTCCTAAGGCTAGGCCTCATGCTGGTGTCAAGGTTCATGGTCACTGTCTTAGTTTGTTTTGTGTTGACATGACAGAATACCTCAAACTGGGTAATTTACAAAGAACAGAGATTTACCTCTTACAGTTCTGGGGGCTGGAAAGTCCAACCTTGAGAAGGCTGCAGTTGGTGAGGGGCTTCTTGCTGTGTCATCCCATAGTGGAAGGTGGAAGGGCAAGAGAGCACGTGTCTATGGTGGGGATGTGGGGGCAGGTGGGGAAGGAGGCCAAACTCATTCTTTATCTAACACCTCTCCCTTGATAACAAACTTACTCCCAAGATAATAGCATTAACAGCTCTGCTCTCATGACTTAATCACCTCCTATAGGTTCCACTTATCAACACTGTCGCATTGGTTTCCAACACGTGAACTCTGAGGGACACAGTCAAACCAAAACAATCACTGTAGTAGATAAATATGGAATTCTAAGTGTAAAGTTCCCTCTCCCTGCCTGCTGAGCACTTACCCCCGCCCCTCAATCTCTCTATTCACATGTCCCTGTGAAAGATATCCTGTTCTTACATAATCTTACTCCCACAGCCTGATGGACCCTGCAGTGGCACCTGATCCAAGCGAGGCCAATGTGTCTCCC
The DNA here is from genome assembly GCA_963575035.1 of Avahi laniger. Classification (NCBI taxonomy): domain Eukaryota; kingdom Metazoa; phylum Chordata; class Mammalia; order Primates; family Indriidae; genus Avahi; species Avahi laniger. The sequence continues at coordinate 12,918 of CAUYSK010064602.1, read as the reverse complement.
CCCTAGGGGTTTTGGACTTGGGACCAAGAGAGTTGGGTTAGTCTCTCTTTGGTGGCTGAAGCTCTAAGATGTAAAATCAAAACTCATATCCTCTGCCATGTAGATAAATTTGTTCTTTAGAGAGACAGAGACTAAGCCAGCATAAAGAGACAAGCAGAGATGGGTGACAGACATAGGCCCAATATTGTTTTGTTTCCTAATTCTTTTTTTTTTTTTTTTGAGACAGAGTCTCACTCTGTTGCCCTGGCTAGAGTGAGTGCTGTGGCGTCAGCTTAGCTCACAGCAACCTCACACTCCTGGGCTCAAGCAATCCTACTGCCTCAGCCTCCCAAGTAGCTGGGACTACAGGCATGCGCCACCATGCCCGGCTAAGAGTATTATCATTTTGAAGAGACTTAAAGAGACAGAAGTGACAGAAAATGAAAAAACAATGAAAATTTCAAGATAAGTTTTGGGAATTATTTTTGTTTATTTATTCACTCAGAGCAAAATGTATAAGTGCTTATCACTTTGGTTAATTGTGTGCACCCAAACTTATACCTGCAGTCATCCAAAATATTATGATGGACATCTTAAATCTTTTGACAAGATCAGTCAAAAATGTGATAGGTCACCATGGCATATCCACTCACCAAAAAAGCTGAGATATCAAGAAACTTTATCTTTCATAGATGCAGATGCACAAAAAAAAAATCTCTTCATTTATTGAGGAAGTTTCAATGTTTTTGCACATGCAGTGCTTACACACAAAATCAGCATTATGATGATGCACTTTTTGGAGTCAAATTTGCAAAAAAATAAATAAAATGAATTAGAACTCTCTAAAAGTCTTTATAAAATGTATACTTCCAGTTTTGGAAATGATACAAAGATGAAATACATAGCATAGCAAATTGTAAAAATTAATATTGACAATTTTAAAAAGTGGGGGGAAAAAGCTTAAAAAGGTGGGTGGGGGAACAAAACCCCAAAACTAAAAACAAAAAGCTAAAAGAAAATTTAACATGTGAAAAAGTGTATGACAGGGATCAATTAGGAGCAATTGCATGAAGGTAGTCCTTAAGAGCTGACCAACTTTCATTAATTACATTTTGAAGTCTTGCATTGCAATGAATAGCTGCTGGGTTTTTTGTTTTGTTTTGTTTTGTTGAATAGAAGTGGTGACAGTGGGCATCCTTGTCTTATTTCAGTTTTTAGGGGGAATGCTTTCAACTTTTCCCCATTTGGTATGATGTGGCTGTGGGTTTGTGGGTTTGTGGAACTCCTGAAAAGACCAATAATGAGCAGTGAGATTGAAGCAGTAATAAAATGTCTTCCAATAAAAAAAAAGGCCCCAGACAGGATGGATTCACAGCTGAATTCCACCTGACCTACAAGAAGAACTGGTACCCATACTGCAGAAATTGTTCCATAATATTGAAAAAAAGGGAATCCTCCCCAACTCATTCTATGAAGCCAGTATCTCCTTGACACCAAAACCAGGAAAGGACACAACAAAAAAAGAAAACCACAGACCAATATCCCTTTTGAGTATAGATGCAAAAATCTCCAGTAAAATACTAGAAAACCAAATTCAATAGCACATCACATAACAATAATAATAATAATATTCTACCATGATCAAGTGGGCTTTATCCCAGGGATGCCAGGATGGTTCAACATATGTAAATCAGTAAATATGATTCACCATATGAACAGAAGCAAAAACATAGACCATATGATCATCTCAATAGATACAAAAAAAGTATTCAACAAAATCCAGCACCCTTTCATGATAAAAACCCTCAATAAACAAGGCATAGAAGGAACATATCTCAAAATTATAAAAGTTATATGTATCAAACCCACAGCCAATATCATACTGAATGGGAAAAAGTAGAAAGTATTCTCAAGAAGAGTTGGAATAAGACAAGGGTGGCCACTGTCACCACTTCTATTCAACATAGTGCTGGAAGTCTTAGTCAGAGCAATCAGGCAAGAGAAAGAAATAAAGGGTATCCAAATTGGTAAAAAGGAGGTGAAACTATCACTTTTTGCTGATGTTATGATCTTGTATCTAGAAAACCCCAAAGACTCCACCAAGAGACTACTGGAATTGATAAATAAATTCAGAAAAGTCTCTGGATATAAAATTAATGTATACAAATCAGTAGCATTTCTGCATACCAATAACAGTCAAGCTGAGAGTCAAATCAAAGTCTCAATACCATTCACAATAGCTACAAAGAAAATAAAAGACCTGGGAATATATTTAACCAAGGAGGTGAAAGATCTCTACAAGGAAAACTATGAAAGAGTTAGGAAAGAAATTGTGTATGGCACAAACAAATGGAGAAACATATCATGCTCATGGATTGGTAGAATCAACATTGTTAAAATGTCCATACTACCCAAAGTGATTTACAGATTCAGTGCAATCCCTATCAAAGTACCAATGGCATATTCCTCAAATCTAGAAAAAAATAATTCTATGCTTCATTTGGAACCATAAAAAAGCCCAAATAGCAAAAGCAATCCTGAGCAAAAAGAACAAAGCTGGAGGCATCACATTACCAGACTTCAAACTATACTGCAAGTCTATTGTAAGCAAAACAGCATGGTATTGGTACAAAAATAGAAACATAGACCAATGGAACAGAATAGAGAACCCAGATATAAAACCATCTACCTGCAGCCAACTGATCTTTGACAAAACAGACAGCACACACTGGGGAACAAAAGCCCTATTCAATAAATGGCGCTGGGAAAATTGGAGAGCCACATGCAGAAGAATGAAATTGGGCCCATATCTCTCATCACTCACAAAAATTAATTGATGGTGCATAAAATACTTAAGCGTAAGACAAGAAACCATAAGAATTCTAGAAAAAAATGTAAGAGAACTCTTATAGACAATGGAATAAGCAAAGAATTTATGACTAACATCCCAATGGCAATTATAGCAGCAACAAAAATAAATACATGGGACTTGATTAAATTAAAAGTTTCTGCACAGCTAAGGAAATAATCAATAGAGCAAATAGACAGCCTATAGAATGGGAGAAAATGTTTACAGTCTATACATCTGATAAAGGGCTAATATCCAGAATCTATAAATAACTCAAACAAATCAGCAAGAAAAAAGCTAAAAACCCCATTATAAAGTGGGTAAAAGACATGAAAAAAAGATAGACAAATGGACAAAAACACATGAAAAAATGCTCAACATCACTAATCATCAGGGAAATGAAAATTAAACCTCAATGAGATATTGCTTTATTCCTGTAAGCAAATACTATATATTTAAAAAAAAACTATCATTCACATATATAAATATGTTGTATCTCCAATGGAATTATCCTGAAATGCATACCTTATACCTCACTTTTTATATGCCTATCCATCTATCATAGTGCTTGAAATGTAGTAAATATTCCACACATTTGTTACTACTGATGGACATATTCTGTCTTTTGAAAACTGGCTGTCCTAAATGGATAAACAATTATCTGGAAGGCCACTTAAAGAAAGTGTGAGGTAGAGTGTAATAACCCAGGCTACATGGTTTGGGCAGACTCAAAACAGGAAATTATTTTGGTTTAAAATAAAAGAAATGGAGTAAGTATAGATTTAGGTTGAGATACCCCCTTTAAACAGAGAACTGATGCTGCTTCTATTGTTCCATCCTGAATATTATGGATTCATAAAATGATCTTATGGATAAAGTTTAAATTGACATTTATACAATGCCAAATATGTGGTAAAAAGGATGAAAATACAATGAAACATTTTGATAACTTATAATACAGCATGTTCCAATATTTGGCAACATCCCAATTATGGACTGAAGCTTTTACTTTTCATCTAGCTATTTTGGTACTGTGTAGATGCAGTCCAATAATTGGAACAGTAGGAAAATTGCCACAGTAATGCTGAATTTTACTGGCTTAGCAATGAGGGGAAACTCACATACTGCTTGCCAGAAAAATAACTGGCTTTAGTTGGTGCTATTAGTCTCACGCTTTTTAGGAGCACTTAATTTAAAACAAAATTGTGGGCTTAACTCCCACCCTAATGTTTTGAGACTGCTGTAATAAGCAAATGTTCAAAGTGTTCTTTATCCAACCAAGTGGGCAAATTTCTTGTTCAAGCTCCATCTATAACAAAAAGATTTTCATTTGGTGAGTGGTGATTTCTGATTTAGCACAAGCAAACACATCAAGATGCATTCAGGCTCACAACACAGAAATCTGTGAGCAGTAAGGTTTAACCTGACAAAATAATCACTGTGGAAAAACAACTTACAAATCACACTAGCCACCAAAATTGAAGCTTGGCTTCCTAATGGGCTTGTAATGGAAGCTCTGAAACAATATGAGGGATTGTTAATAGAGGTTTAGAGTTATTATTTTATGCCTCTACTTTTAACATCAGTTCAGGCCTGTTGCTATAGAGCATGTACTGCATCAACATTTGAAGGGTGTTGGGATAATCCCTTCCCTGCTTAGAGTATCTTAAAAGACTGTATTATATTTCAGTGAGTATAAACCTTCAGTAATAAAGTTCTGACAATAGGTCCTAAGCTATGTTTCATCTCCATCAGGGTCATGGTTTACTTGGACAAGAGTTTGTGAGAAAACAAAAGAGAAAATGCCTCCTGAAAGAAATAAATACAAATTTTTTGTTGTTTTACAAACTGTACCATAGTTTCCCTCCTCCCATATGAAACCCAAGCTTTTCAGAGGAATGGCACTAGACAATGTATAATATTCCTGCCTCCACTGTTGGTAATTCCTTATTAATGACGGTATCTGTAATACTAAAATGCCACAGTGAATGCTGTATCCATTTATGATACCTGGTGCCTCTTGAGATACCATTAGATCCTCATCTTCTTAGAGTTAATGATAAAGTAAATTAATACACATAAAATAATACTCACTACCATTTATTGAAAGCCTATTATTTTTCAAGCACGCTGTTTATGTTCCCTGCAAGTATTATTTCTAAGCCTAAGACAATGTCTCAACATAGGTATTATTTTTTCCATTTTATAAATGAAGAAAGTAAGTGTGTGCATATCAATTGCATATCAGTTAAATTAAAGGGCTCATATAGGGACTTTTATGGTGTTAGATAGTCTTCCTTTTGAACCTTGTGGCTCTTGTTTTATCATCCACTGTAATTTGGTTTAAAAAAAATGTATAGTCAAGGTTAATACAATTGAAAGAAAGCTATTGACTGAGAAGTCTGTAATGTCTCAGTGGACATTAGTAAAATCTGCATTTCCCAGCCTCCAGATAAACAGTGCATGATTATGAGATGGGAATGAGTCAGATCTCTTTCCTGACCTGATAGGCTCTTCATTTTTGCAAGGTCAACCTAATAAATAACATTACCAGAAGTGAAACAAAGTTGCATGTAACGAATGATAGCAATAAATATGTTTCTGACAGTTACTATATCATTTAGACTAAAAATAATTTAAGAAACTAAGAGAAGATATATCCTAAGTCAGAAAAACAAACAAGGAAACAAAACTAATGATTTCCCCTAGGAAGAGTAGAAAACTAGTATCAGAGTTTGAAGACAGATTCTTTTCTCTGGACTATGGCTTTGGGAAAATCTCTCTCTTGATGAGTGATTTCTATCTTCTATCTTCTATTTTAATGAAGCAATAAAAGAATATTGAATACATATTCAATATAAATATTCTGAATATTATTTGTAAATTTGTTAGAAACATTTGAAACTTTTGAAAATTTGAGATTGAATATCACCATACATGGCACTATTAAGAGAGTGATTAATCACATAGATGCTCTGTCCACACTGGCTGGCTCATTTTCTAGCTCTACCAATTATAAACTATGTGAAAAACTTTGGATAGCCTTCTTCGCCTTTCTTTGTCTTCGTATTCTCATCTGTAAAATGGGGATAAACAATAATAAGTACCTTGCAGGATTGTTGCAAAAATTAAGTGATCTAATAGGTAAAATGCTTAGAATAAAACCGGCACATAGTCACTAAGGGGTATAATGTAAAGGACTTACACACACTTATTTTGTAAATTATTTATTTGAAATGAAAAGTATTAATAGAGAATGTTTAATATTGCCTTTGCATTTTAAAAATTTCAATTCACCAAATTGGTATTAATTGATCAACACTCATGTGCACGTACAGTAACATTCATTGGGTGTTGAGCAGGTGACAGGGGGATGGGGGATGGGTGTGGTGCACACTGTCAGGGGGATGGACACGCTTGTAGCTCTGACTCGGGTAGGGCAAAGGCAATATATGTAACCTAAACATTTGTACTCCCATAATATTCTGAAATAAAAAAAAATTTTTTTTAAATTTCAGTTCTAAGCCAAGAGGTAGGATAAATTAAGTCTGGGTAAGAGAACAATGGAAAAGAAGGGAAGGGGTGAGGAGGTGGAACTTGAGTAGCTTAAAAAAGTTATATGAATGCCATAATAAATGTCGTGAAGCAAGAACAGTGTCTGTGACAAAGAGCATCCTTTGCTTTTTTGTTGTTGAATTGAAGCCTGCTACATTCAGGCAATCCAAGCTATACCACACCAGACCTCTACTTTCTAACGTTTCATCTATGTTAGAAAAAAATCAGCTGCAAAATGTATAGACAATTTACAAGTCTCAAAGATCGTATTTGTCCTGGGGTTTCCCAGCATAGATGTCCTAATGGAGAACCCCGTTGGTGGAACATCATTAATCAGGGAGCCGTGGCCAAGGAGGTGGGCGGCCGCTGATAGTTTTGGCCCATTGGAAATGGCTTTGGATGACTGCCAGGTTGTGTGTAAAATTTTGAAATGTTTCAAACAATACAGTCTTTACAATGTTATAAAATACTAGGGTGGTTAGAGCGGGCTGCAGACTGGCTCTTGGCCAATAAAACCTCAGGATTCCAGTCAGCTGTAACCTGGAGTTTAATGTTGTCTGGGGTGTTCAAGGTCACCTCTCCCCAATGTCCTGTAGGTCAACCCAGTCTTTATAAAGCTGCCTCATCGAGCCACTGCTTTCCAATCAGCCCTGTTCAAAAATCCTTTAGTCAATTAGTTTTCCCCTCATCAAAAAAACAGTTGTTTTGAAAGTTAACCATAAAAGTCTTACTCAGGAAAATTTAGTTAAAAATTGAACTTGATTTTTTTTTCTCTATTTAAACGGAACATATTTGCTGTTGACATGTTGCTAAACTTAAAAAAATGACAAAAGAATCACCCCTAATTCCATCACCCAAAGGCAATCAGCTAAATTAATGATGTATTTCATGATAACCCTTCTTTCAGTGTGTATGTTATATGGTTATGATTATACTGAATATATAAGATATAATCATCTTCTCCCAAACTTTATACCAAAATTCTAATTTGTATCAATATGAATTCTTTCTTAAGCATGATATTAATGAAAGAATAATAATTTATTGTGGATGTACCTTATAGTCGACCATTCTCATATTATTGAATGCTTATCATGTTTTCTTTCTCAGAGAGTGTGCCATGTTAAATAGCATTACTCTGATTGGCTATATAAAGCTTTTCTGTATTTTCTATTATTTCCTTAGGATAAATTCCCAGAAGTAAAATTAAAGGGTCAAGTAAGATGGACATTTTTAGAGTCTTGACCAATATTGCCAAATGGCTTTCCAAAAGGATTTTTTTTCCCCAATTGACAGCCTGTCAATACTGTATGAGAGGGTCCGTTTCATTCCCTGCTCATCAGCTATAGGTAAAAGCAAGCATTCTTCTAAAGAAAGCAAATTTGCTAACATTAAAAAGTTAAATGTTGTCCTGTTCCAAAAATGTATGTATGCATCAGTAGGCATAGGAAAGTGCTCAGTAGTGTTAGACAGAAAGGGTCATGGATCTACTTTATGGGTGATTTCTTTTCAGTTTGTTCTCCAAGTGAGAAGTACTTCTTCCAAACAAAAGGAAATTTAATTCTGAGGCATTGCCATAGTAAACCAAACATTTAAAAAAGAGAGAATATAAGATAAAATGCTCCAGATAGAGAAACACTGACCTATCACTTTATGTAGCTTTCCACGTAAAGAAGTAGCCAGCCAGCCAGTAAGAAAGTCTGCCTTGGGACAATGTTAATAAATGCAGAGTACTTAAAGAACAGAATTTGAGAAAGTGGACAAGCAAATATTAAGAATATCATGCAATTATAACAGAGGCCTTGAATAAAGAAGAGGTTGGTCCAGTAGTGACAGTAGCAGAGAAGGGAAAGGGAGAACATAAAGAAAAGGAAGTGGAAGAAGAATCCAGACCAGACCAGAAGAGAGCTGATTTATTTGCTCTCGCATACAGATTAAAAGCACTTCAGGTTCATAGCTAGAACTGATATGAGAATCCCAGTAAACAAAGTTTATTATTGATGTCTACCTAAATAAGTATGTAGTAAAACCTACATACTTGCCAGTCTAAAATATTCTTTGGTCAAGCCTCCAGTTAGTATCCAGTATGTATTTTATATATACTCATGTTAATGTGAATGCACCTTGCTAAGACCGCTAAGACTTTGCTACTTAACAAATGTAAAACCAGTAAGCACCTCCTCTTAAGAAATGTTGACTCATTTTTGCCCAAGTGTACTAGAAGTTATATAATAGCTTGTATGATAAGCCGTGATCATCCCTTTTTATGTTTATTGGAGACTCTAGCTACTAAGAGGGAATTTCTTACTCTTACTCTTAATCTTGGCTTTTCTTCTGAAGGGTGTGTAGAGTTTTTTGTAAAAACTTAACATATCAACTTCTGAGTTGAAGTGTTTCTAAGAAATGTTCATGGGAACTCCATGTATTTTAATGTTTGTATTTAATTCACTTTAATAAGTCTAAGGGTCTTCTCTGGTCATTCACATTAATACCTTTCTCCTTCATCTAGGCTGTGAACATCGATTTTTGGTTTTGTTTTATTTTTCTCTCTTTGAGGTTCTCATCATGCCTCCTTACTTATGAGGCTTTTTTCCTGTCTTGCTGATAAAAATTAAGTGCAACAGCTTCCCCTCAGGATTCCTTCATTTTAACCAAAATATAATCTACAAGGAAAATTAAGACTGTATCAGACATTCTGGTTTCCGTAAAACTAGACATTTACCAGATGCTGGGCACTTGAAATCTTCCATCTGTAACACGGTGTGTCTCAATTTCAGTTCTCACATCTGTTACTTAGCTGAGTATTTATTCTTTCTGCTCTCCACCCAGCTCATCTCTAAGATAGAGATAAAAATAATACCTACCTTTAGGGTATTAGAGAGAAGTAAATGAGTTAACAAGGTGCAGTGCCTGGAACAAAGCCTACAGAAAGCTGCACACATTAAATGTGAAATATTATATTAATTCCGATAAATCAACTCTCCTGTCACTTTCTGACATTGATCACAAAGCTCTTTCTCTGCTTCAAACCTCCTTCAAATGTTCTCCATTGTGCAAACATCTTCAGCTTGTGGGTTTCCAGAAAGCTCTGTATAACTTCTTACCCAGGAATACTTTTCCCTTTTTTCCTTCTCCAGTGGATTGTTTTAATCTGGACTATGTATATCAACATCTTCCGAACATAAAATCCCAACCCACTGAATTGACCTAGGTGAGGCTATATGTAATTTCGTGAGTTAAATCCAAAGTTTGCTTTATCTAAATGTACTCATATACATAAGAGGACTCTAGTGGAAAATCAGTGACTACTGTAATCAATACTGAATTCATTAAGTATCCCTTAATGAATCTTCAAATCATTATTTTAGCTGAGCTTAAAATCATATTTTAAAGCACCTTTATACTTAAGACAAAACACTAGGCAGTATAGGCTAACACAAATGACCGCTTTCATGCGGTGCCTTTTTCCCACTATCCTTCTATATCACAGGTTATATATGTTGTTACTGAAAGAAGTAAAAGTGCTTCCTTTGATTCAAATCCATTACCATTCTAACTTTTTAATGACAGCCTACATTTTAAATCTCTTTCAAAACATTTCTGCCATAATTGAGCAAAACAGTAGATTGATGACTGATTGCAAAGCAGCTGTGTCAAAAATAAACAGAGCTTTGAATTCAACAAGCTTTCCTTTTTCCAAGCTTTGCTGTGTACATAAACACACCCCGTGTCCCCATGTCCTCTCCATACTTCACACACGCAAAATTATTCCCAATTAGGTGTTTCTCTACTTAGCTTTTTTTTTCTTCTCATTAAAATCATCCCCAGAGCTTAACCATCTTTATTCACTGCACAGTCTAAAAGTTGTCTGTACTGCCAAGCCTCTACTCTTGGAGAATGCACATTACAGCAGGCTCACTCAGTACACTCTGGAAACTCTGGTGAACAGCTCAGCCCAAGGCTAGTCTTGATGCCTGGCCAACAGGCTTAAACAACAGACATAAAAGCTAAATCTGTACTTCCATTCAGTTACGAGGTTGCCAAGTTAGTTTTCCTGATACTGTACCTACAGTATATCCATCTCCCAATGTCTCAGACTCACTTCATTAACTTTGTGACATCAGCCTCTGATGTTATGAACTCAATTTTGCTAATATAAATGATACAGTACTATATGGAAATTTAAGAGGTTGTAACATTAGAAGTCTCTTCAAAATTCCCATAACAGTTAAAGAATAAGGAATCAAAATTCCCAGAACCAATCCTCACTGGGAAATAATTCCTTATATATAATCTTAAAGCTATTCTCCCTCCCACCGGCCCTATGCTTCTGATTCCCATTTATGTTGCAAATAGCTTTTAATGATAGAACAGGGAAATATATTGTGGTTTCACACTTTCAGGGATTTTATGGTCACTTATTCCTAACTAGGAGATAGAGACACATAGCAGAAAAGTTGTTTTTTTTTTTAACTTAAACTGGTTTAGTATATTGTGCTCTTTGTTATATGGATTGAGTCAAGAAATAACACTGTTCAAAGATCAGCTAATAGAAGAATGTTTTCTTAGTGGCAAGATTCTGTATCTGTGTTGCTTACACTGTGTTGGATTTATAAGCTCAGTCACTACATTGTTTTCATGGACTAATTTGAGAACTCCAACTTGATGTTATGAGTTTACATTCTACACCATGCAGAACATGGAAACTGATGCACTGTTGTTCCCAAGAAGTAATAGATAATCTGCATAACACCAATTATAACTCGGAAAACACAATTGATCTCAAAAAGCCAAATTTGTGAAGATTTTCTTACATGGTTAAAATCTCTCTCTTCACTTCTTCTCCTCCTTTTAGTAGCCACCCTTAACGTTGATATATTTTGGTTAATGCATGCATAATGAAAAACTACTGGCAGTGCTGTGAAAAAGTTAAGATGCTAGACTTTCTAGGTACAACAGCTGGCTCTATAATTATTTGATGTATGATTTTCAACAAGTTATTTATCAGCTCATGGCCTTAAATAATTCTCCTCTGTAAATAGGGAAAAAATCCACATAGAGCTGTAATGGAGATTTAGATGATAATTACAACAGTTTCTGGTGCCTAGAAAATAAGAAAAAATATATGTATATATGCATACACAGATACATTATGGTTCAGTCAGTGATGGACCAGATATACGACAGTGGTCCCATAAGATTATAATAGAGTTAAACAATCCTTATCCCCTAGTGATGTTGTAGCTGTCATAACACTGTAGTATAATTAGTTTAATTACTCTATTTTTTGTGAATTTAATGTAACCTAAGTATCCAGTGTTTACAGAGCCTACAATAGTGGATAGTATTGTCCTAGCCCTTCACATTCACTCACCACTCACTCACTGATTCTCTCAGAGCAACTTCCAGTCCTGCAAACTCCATTCATGGTAAGTGCCCTATACCCGTGTACCATTTTGTTATCTTTTATACCATATTTTTACTGTAACTTTTCTATGTCTAGATATATAAATATTTACCATTGTGTTTCAATATCCTACAGTATTCACAACAGGTGTGTAGCCTAAGAGCAATAGGCTACACCATATAGCCTAGGTGTGTAGTATGCTATACAATTTAAGTTTGTGTAAGTACACTCTGCAATGTCCACACAATGATAAAATCACCTGAAATGCATTCTTAAACTGTATCCCTGTTGTTACCTGATGCATGATACTCTCTCTCTCTAAATACGTATATACATGTGTGTATGTATGTATATATCCACACACATATATATATAAAATTGTTAAGATGTCTATGCTCATTGCAGCACTATTCATAATAACAAAGCTGTGGATATAGCCTAAATGTTCATCAAAAGATAAATGGATTTTTAAAAAGGTGGTATATACATGCAATGGAATATTATGTTGCCTTAAAAAATAAGAAAATCCTGCAATATGCAATAATATGGATGAAACTTGTGGGCATTATATTAAGTAAAACAAGCCAGTCCCAGAGAGATGAATACCGCATGATTTCACTTGTATAAGGTATCAGAAACAGTCAAACTCATAGAAGCAAAAAATAGAATTATGGTTCTCAGGGACTGGGGACAAGAGAGAAATCAAGAGTTACTAATCAAGGGGTATAAAATTTCAGTTATGCAACATGAATCAGTTCTAGAGATAGTCTGTATCGAAGAATACAAAATTTCAGTTACATAGAAGGAATAAGCTCCAGAGGTCTACTGTACAGCCTGGTGACTATACTTCCTTACAATGTATTATAGTAGAAAATCACTGAGAGTAGATTTTAAGAGTTCTCACCACACATAAAAAAAGATAAGCGGCCGGGCGTGGTGGCTCACGCTTGTAATCCTAGCACTCTGGGAGGCCGAGGCGGGCGGATTCTTTGAGCTCAGGAGTTCAAGACCAGCCTGAGCAAGAGCGAGACCCTGTCTCTACTAAAAATAGAAAGAAATTAATTGGACAGCTAAAAATATATAGAAAAAATTAGCCGGGCATGGTGGCGCATGCCTGTAGTCCCAGCTA
>CAUYSK010064601.1:0-70571 GCA_963575035.1 Avahi laniger | reverse complement strand
GTCTCTACCAAAAATAGAAAGAAATTAATTGGACAGCTAAAAATATATATAGAAAAAATTAGCCGGGCATGGTGGCTCATGCTTGTAGTCCCAGCTACTTGGGAGGCTGAGACAGTAGGATTGCCGGAGCCCAGGAGTTTGAGGTTGCTGTGAGCTAGGCTGACGCCACGGCACTCGCCCCAGGCAAGAGAGTGAGACTCTGTCTCAAAAAAAAAAAAAAAAATTGAGTAATCTGAAAATATTTCAGCAAAGCAGTTTTATGATATTACTGTATTATTTCACTAACTCAAAATGATGATTCAATTGCACCTGAGAACAACTTAGGTGCAACTGAAGACAAAAATGGTAAAAAAAAAAAATTCTACAATGGTTGAATCTATTTGTGCGATATTGAAGTCATGAAACGTATCCATTTTTGGGAACTGAGATGACACCAGCGCCACTCCGGGAGTGGGAAGAGGGCATGATTAATAGCGCTATTCCTGCTTTGATATCGGCCTATTCATCCATGTTAATTCTACAGCTCACTACCCTCGGAGTTGATCTCATGCACACAGAAAAAATGGAGTTTTCTGGATCACTTAAAGATGTAACTCTACCGGGAGCGCGGTGGCTCACGCCTGTAATCCTAAGCATTCTGGGAGGCCAAGGTGGGAGGATCACTTGAGCTTAGGTGTTCAAGGCCAGCCTGAGCAAGTGTGACACCTCACGTCTACAAAAAATAGAAAAATTAGCCTGGTGTCACGGCACACACCTATAGTCCCAGTTATTTGGGAGGCTGAGGCAGGAGGATTGCTTGAGCCCAGGAGTCTGAGGTTGCATGAACTATGATGACACCACTGCACTCTAGCCAGGGCGACAGAGCAAGACTCTGTCTCCAAAAAAAAAAAAAAAATGTAACTCTAGGAAAACATTGCTATTTCTAAACTATTTAACCTCCATTCACCTAGAGAATTTGTTCTGTTTCATTTTGATTTTACTTACTAGAATGAAAGACAAGGCAACACTCACTAAAATTTTATGCTGTTCTCCTCATGCTGTTTCTCCATCTATTGCCTTAGAAAGACGACTTCCTGAAAATTGGTATTGGATTTCTGATTAGTTCCTTAGCTTCTACTGCAAAGTGGTCTTTGTCAGATTGAGAGAGCCAGTAAGTATACAATGGGTGTTTTCTTCCCATTTTCCTAAGTACGGGTTTGGGGATAGTAGTAAAGGCAATTTTCTTCATTTGGACAGTAAAAACTCTAAGCATACGATCACAGCTTCAGGTTGTCATCAAACAATGACAATTACAGTCAAAAGGACAAATTGCTGGAGAAATCTGGATATTGCAGTTGCAAATAGAAGATTTTTTTATAATGAAAAACATCTTGTAGACGGAACTTTCATATATAATCCTGGCCCCAAAAGAAATAACCAGAGTAGAAGGATAGCTGGTTACTCACTGAACCAGTGGGTAGCTTTTCTCTCACCAACATGAGCTTTGGGCACAGCAGAACTCCACCCAGGGCAAATGGGCAATTAGCACAACAGGAGATAAGACAGGGAAAAGTAGGTGAGCACCACAGGCAGAGTATCAGCGGGGAATCAGAGTAGACAGAGACAGGTGAGAAAACCGGAACATGGAGTTTGTCAAGAAAGTTCTGGGAAGCAACATGGCAGGAAAATGCACGGATGACTCATGGCCAACTCCACTCAGTGTTAGATGCCTGACTTCAGGGAGCCCTACCTCTATCAGAATTTGCTCATGGCCATGCTCCCCTAGCTTGCCAAGAGGAGCACTTGTAAACTCCCAGGGATCTCAAATCCGGACTGTGACTCAAAGGCTCTACGTACTTGTCTTCTCTGGGAGCCCCATCAAACAGCAGCAATATTACCATCTACTTGAACAGCTCAGTTCGTGCTGCTTGCTTTTTGTATTAATCCCCTTTCACATTCATGTATAACTAAATGTTACAGTTAAGAAAACAAGAGAACACTCTCCAGAGAAGGAAAAGACAACCCCTAGAATGGGAGAGAATATTTGCAAATCACGTATCTGCTAAGTGACTGATATCCTGAAAACATTAAAAATTCCTACAACTCCACAACAACAAAGCAAACAACCCAATTCAAAAATGGGTGAAGTACTTGAACAGATATTTCTTCAAAGAAGATATACAAATGGCCAATAAACACATGATAAGATGCCCAACATCATTTGCCACCAGAGAAGAGCAAATCAAAACCAACATCAAAGTGAGATACCACTTCGCATCCATTACGATGGCTCTTATCAAAAGACAGAAAATAACAAGTATTGGTGAGGATATGGAGAAGTTGGAGCCCTTGAGCATTGCTGGTGGGAAGGTAGAACAGTGCAGTTGCTGTGGAAAACAGTTTGGAAGATCCTCAAAATCTTAAACATAGAAGTACCATTTGATCCTGCAATTTCACTCCTATGTATATATCCAAAGCGGGACTCAGATATTTGTACACCAAATGTTCACAGTAACCCAATGGTGGAAACAACCCCAAAGTCTATCAATATACAGACTTTTAAAAATGTGTTATATGCATACAAAGGAATCTAATTCTGCCATAAAAAATATGAGCCTGATACATGCTATAACATAGATGAACCTTAAAAATATGTGAAGTGAGATAAGTAAGACACAAAGCACAAATACTGCACGATCCCACTTATGTGAGTACCTAGAATAGGTAAATTCATAGAGACAGAAAGTATTAATAGAATAGTGGTTACCAGGGGCTGGGGGAATGGGGAGTTACTGTTTCATGGGTACAGAATTTCTGGGATAATGAAAAAGTTCTAGAAATGAACAGTGGTGATTGCAAATGTACTTAATGCCAATGAACTGTATACTTAAAAATGGTTAAAGGCCAAGTGCAATGGCTCACATCTGTAATTCTAGCACTTTGGGAAACCGAGGCAGGAGGATCACTTGAGGCCAGGAGTTCGAGACCAGCCTGGGCAACATAGCAAGACCCTTTCTCTACCCTCAAAAAAACAAAATTAGTGAGCCATGGTGCTATGCACCTGCAGTATCAGCTACTTGTGAGGTTCAAGTAGCAGGATCACTTTAGGCTCAAGGTTGCAGTAAGCTATGATGACACCACTGCACTCTAGCCCAAGCAACAGAGTGAGACCCTTTCTCAAAAATAAAAAAGGTAAAAATGGTAAGTTTTGTGTTATACATATTTTGCCATATTATATCTGGAAATTCAGATATAATATGCAAACCAAATACTAACATGACCTGTTAATACAGTGTCAAACAGAATTTCCTTCCTTCTTTCCCTCCTCCCTTCTTTCCTTCCTTCCTTCCTTCCTTTTTCTAAGTCCTATACAAAATAACTAAACATTCTGAGGAAGACGAGATGCACAAAGGAATTATGATGAGAATTTAATTTTAAAAAGATAAGTCACATTACAACAGGGACTGGCAGAATGGAGTAATCTAGAGCAGGGATTGTAAACAACAGCAGGTTGAACCAAAGACCCAGGAGGTGTTTCTATCTTCAGTAAAAGGAAAATGAAGAAAGAACAGAAATACATTTGCAAGCCCCAAAGCTGTAAGGCATTCAGTTCTATAACAACTCTTTGTAACAGTTTAAGGATAAGATGAATTAAATAATTCAGGCCGGGCTAGTTTCACTGGCTGTGAACTACTATCCAGGGAAACAAAGCAACACAGACTGGATTCCATGTCAGCCCAAGGTCAGAGATCACATCTTACACTGTCTCGAAAAGTACAGCCTACCAGTCCAGCTTCCCAACACTGCAGACAGAATGCGGAGGAAATCAATTTAAAACTCTGTGTGAATTACCCTCAATCAATGGTAAACCCAGCTCACCCAACCTAGTAACTCCTATAAACAACAAGCCAGTCTTAAGCATCCTTCTATTGTTGATTACTGCTCAACTATTTCACATCACCAAGAAAAGGATTTAGGGCCAAAAATAAATGTTTATATTCTTCAGCCTTTCACTTGATTCAACAAGAATCATCTATAAACCAAACTGTATGATCTCAGGATAGATCCAGCTTATTAATGATTCCTTTAAAAAAATCATAATGACACTGTTATAGGAAGCAGAACGGTCTCCGAAGATGCATTCCAGTTGTAATTAAAACAGGGCTGTCCCAGCGCTCCCATTTAATTTTAATTTATATTAAAATAACTCAGAAGAGCTATTTGATATATTGAACAACTGCCTTAAAACTGATTGGTTAAACATCAGCATCTTCCCCCTTCCATGAGCCTCAAAATTTAAGGTGAGTAATGTGCTGAGGAAAAGAGGCGGGATCCAAATTCCGGACACTAAGTGGCATTTTTTGACGACACTGAAAAAACTGTTTTCTAAAACGAGATGATGCTGTACTCAGTCAAGCTATGCGAAAGATGGAGTGCGAAAAAGATTCTGCCCATCAACCGTACTGGTGGAACTAATAGAAACTGCAAGCACAACATCTATTTAGAGACCAATTTTAATCAATGTTGAAGAGCCTGAACTCCCATAGCTTCTCCCTTAATTAGACCCATGATTGTGGATCTGGAAGAGATTCCAAATATTCCCTTGGTTTCTTCTATTTCACTCAAAGCTGTCTGGGCTACTCTATCCAGAACAGCTTATGTAAGAAATACACAATTTATTACTGTTTATTGTCTCTCTCTCCCACCAGAATGTCCTCTCCATAGTACAGGGACCCTGTCTGCACCCCAGCACCCTCAACAGTGCCTGGCAGAGTCACCTGGTAACTACTGCGCATGTTTACTAGCCGACTGGACAACCCTTGCCCTACTCCTTCACATTGTACACGAGATATTTGAGGCCCAGAGGAGTGGAGTGACTTGCCCAAGGTCACTAGGCCAATTAGAGGCAAAGCTGGGCCTTAGAACCAGGCCTCTTAACTCCTAGTCATCCTTCCAAGTAGGTGTGATTCCGTCACTCCCTGCTTCTGGCAGCACCCTACGACCTAAAAACTGTCAGCACTTGTCTAGCCCATTTAGCTACCGTAACAAAATACCAGGGACTGGGTGGCTTATAAACAACAGAAACTAATTTCTCACAGTTCTGGAGGCTGAGAAGTCCAAGATCAAGGTGTCGGCAGATTCGATGTCTGGTAAGGGCCTGCTTCCTAGCTTAGAGGTGTGTCTTCTCGCTGTGTCCCATGTGGTAGAAGGGGCGAGGGGGTTTCTCTCTGGCCTCTTTTATAAGGCACTAATCCCACTGATGAGGGCTCTACCCTCGGGACCATCATAATCACCTCTCAAAGACCCCACCTCCTAATGCCATTACCTTGGAGATTAGGATTTCAACATATGAATTTGGGGAAGAACAAAAACATTCAGTCCAGGGCAGCACTCTTTAGCCTTTCGAATCTCTGCAGATTTTTCCTGACCCATTTTTCTGGTCTTGTCAGCTGCCCGCTTTCCATGCCCAACGTCCCAGCCATCGCACCAAACCACAGCTTTCGCGCTTCCCTACCTTTGCTCCCGCCTCGGGAATACCTCCCTGCCCCCTCTTCCACGCGCTAAATTTCTACTCATCCTTCAAGACCCAGCTCAATATCACTTCCTCCTGATCCTGCCTCATTCTGCTCTCTCTCACCAGAACCATGAGTCCTTCCTCTGGGGTCTCTCGGCACTTTGACCTTCCATCACAGCCCAATTTACATGCAACCCTGTCTTTCTTCTTTACTAGACTGTGAGTTCTTTATTTTCATATCTGCTAGCAACTCCACAGCGCCTGGCAGAAACAGCTGGAGCAGGGAGGAGAGAAGGGCAGACTGGGGACATGTGCCACCCCTCCACATTCAGTATAACTCCCGATGTCCCAGCTGACTGCCCCAGTGACCCAAAGGAAAAAAAAATCGGTTACTGCTAGAAAGGAGCTATGTCATTAAACATAACGGCACATGGAGTCGGCTCCTGAATTGTGGATCATAAATCATAATGCATTTGTTCTGCAACAACGTAAAAATGCTACTTTTTTTCCCCTAAGTTAGAAACCACAACAAAAGATAGGAATACTTTGGGCGCGTCAGTCCAACCACTGTTCTTTTCATGCTATGCCCATGATGCCCAGTACATGGTGCACGTTCCTTACATGTTTGTTGACGTGAGATGAAATAGGTTTACAATGACTTTTGGCTGGATGGAATGTGGATGGAAGCGGTATCTTTTTTTAAACTTCGTAACACAGGATGTAGTTACTTATTTTGCCTGCTCAAAGGTAACCATTCAAAAATTGCTATCTTGTTTTATTTCCCTATACCTAGGATCAACCAGCGTTGTTTGTAAGAGACAAAAAAAAGCAGAGAGCCAGGCACCGTGGTTCACACCTGTAATCCCAGGACTCTGGGAGGCCGAGGTGGGAGGATCTGTTGAGGCCGAGAGTTCAAGAACAGCCTGCGCAACCTATCCAGACCCTGTCTCTACAAAAAATAGAAAAAATAGCTGGGCATGGTGACAGGTGCCTGTAGTACCAGCTACTCAGGAGGCTGAAGCAGGAGGATCACCTGAGTTCAAGGTTACAGTGAGATATGATCATGCCACTGCACTCTAGTCTGGGCAACAGAGTGAGACCCTATCTCTAAAAAATAATAATAATAATTTTAAAAAATTTTTAAAAAGCATAAAAATATGATAATGCAGAAATATTTTTATATACCACCATTCTGGAAATGAACACATAGCTTCCTTCAATCTCCCACACTGGCCCTTCTAAATGGATAAATTCATGAACAGTAATAAGTAGTATGGAGGTTCCCTGACAAAACTATTGTTCACACATTGTCACTGGGCCACTGAGAACAAATTGATAGTGACTTACAACTCTCTGCATGGGCCAAAAAGAAAGCTTAGATCTGGAGCTGCATAAAGTAAACATCTTTAAGATATTAGTCATTGCAGTCACCATCTGAGCTGCTTATGTTGATTAGGAAGAAAAAACCTCAACTAAAATAACACACAATAAATTTGGTCATGAGGTTTTCCTCGTTATCTTTGCCAGCTAAAGACCATCATGTTCACAAACCGAGAGCAAGGCCACATTCTGGGGCCACAGCTTCTGCACCAGCCAACCCCTGCTACCTCTTCTAGATTAGGATATCAGGAACATCCACGAGGAGCCTAACAGCTCCCAAGTGCTTTCTTCAGAACACAGGTGAACAATCTCTCTTCACTGCAGCTCTCCTCCTTCCAAAACTGACTCAGCCTGAAAGCCTTGCTGCTGTGTCCATCAAGGTTCACGCAAACCTATCTGAAACCCTCTTGGGAATAAGAAACACAAATTCAAGTACTCACTTAAATGAGCATCATATCTTATTTATCCCAGAGCTGTAACTATTAATGTCTAATATTTCTGTGCAATTTTCTCAGAACTAAAGAAAGCTGCAGGGCCTCTGACCTCTATGGGAAGGTAAAAATGAGGCTAAATATCAACATTATAAATAAAACAAAGCCCTCCAAACCTTGTACGTATATATATGTGTGTGTATTCACATACAATGAGCATAATGTGTGCGCACATACACCTAACATGCAATGAATGACTCAGACATAGATCCTGCAATATACAACTGCCATGCACTAAATGGTCCTCTAGTGGTTCAGCATTCCTGTCTTCCTGAGCACCTACCTTGTTAGAAGGGAGAGATTACAGGCAATGGAAAGAACTCAGCTCAGTTACTTAACCTGTGAACCTTAGCGTTCTCTTCAGTAAAATGAGGGGGTTGGTTGGTCTAGATCAACACTACCCCACAGAAATATAATGCAAGCCACAAATGTGAGCCAAATATGTAATCTTTAATTTTCTAGTAGACACATTTTAAAAAGTAAAAAGAAACAAGTAAAATTAATTTTAATGTTTTATTCAATCAAACATAGCTAAAACACTATTATTTTAACATGTAATCAACATCAAAAAACTATTAATGACATCATTTACATTCTTTTTTCATACCAAGTGTCTGAAATCCAGTATGTATTCTAAATTGATAGCACATCTCAATTTTCGACTAGCCACTTGGGACCAGCTGGACCATATGGGACAGCGCAGGTCTAGATGATCTCTTATGTTTCTTTCAACACTAGAAGTTATTTTAATAAAGGGAATGACAGATTTGCAGATCAAGGTATCCATAGAAAAACTATAAAGTGCTTCCTGGAAATTCTCAGTCTATTTATTATCATTCGGTATGGTGTTTTTGCTTTTTTTTTTTTAACTTATATATTTTTTTAATTCAGCGAAATTGGATCTGTAAACAACTAAGTGGTTCGATCCGTCCTACAAACCTCAATGGAGGTTAAGAATATTCAAGATAAAGTATAACTGCTGAATGAGACATCTCAAAAATCATTAACTAGAAAAGACAACTGTTAAAATGAAAGTTCGACAGAAATAACAAAGAAAAATATTTGATAGCCATGTTGTCTTCCACATATTAAGGTAATGCTAGGAAACACAAA
Source organism: Avahi laniger (assembly GCA_963575035.1). Lineage (NCBI taxonomy): Eukaryota > Metazoa > Chordata > Mammalia > Primates > Indriidae > Avahi > Avahi laniger. The sequence goes on along the minus strand of CAUYSK010064601.1, from coordinate 62,093 downwards.
TTCGCACATGCTTTTGGAACTGTTTCTCTAATTACTGAGAAAGATTCATGCTGCTGTTCCCACACTGTCTTGCTTATTAGTCCCTTTGTGATCGGTGATCTGCCTTCACCAGATGGCCAGCCTGGGTTAAGAGCACAATACGAGCTCACAGAACAAAGCAAAGCTAACTGGCCTTCCCAGGAATTGAACCTGTGACCCTGACCTCATTAACTCTAGAAGACAGTTAACCCATGACAAACATGCATGGCCAGCTGCATCATAAATAAAGCCACGAAAGCCCACTGTCTCTGTCCCAATACTCTGGTAGGGAAAAAGTCACTCTTAGCACTCTTACTGTATTAAGAACTTCTCAAAGTGAAGAAAACTCTGAATGTGCTAATTTTGGGCAGCCTGGAATTCTCCAGCAGCGTCTTACCAGCCCTGTTGGATCACTCACAAGCTTCCCTAAGAATATCAGCTATGGCCCCCACCTGAGAACATAAATGGCTTTGGGCTTTGGCAATGGGGTGTGGAGTAATGATGTTTCCTCTTCCAAAAACAATGCTCTTTAGACTGCGGACTTTCCTTTTTATTTCTCCCAAGTGAGGAAACCATGGGCTAACAATTATACACAAGAATTTTCAAAGATTATTCATGGAGTCCGGCTCAGCCTAGATTTAAATAATCACCAAGTTTTCAGGTAGCCCTGTTTCACCCCTCCCGCTTACTGCCAGCCAATCCCGTGCCCAGGTGAGTGGGCGGAGGCCCACGGGCTTCCAGGTGGGGTTGTTCTTACCTTCCCTGGTAAAAAGCCCAAAACCTTTTTAGCAAGTTATCCTTCCTTTCTTGTAACTTAGAATAATTCCTCTGAACAGCGGCTATCTGCTCTTAAATTCTAATAACCTGTTTCTGGTGAGCTCACTTCTGATTTACATGTTTCCCAAAGTGTTTCAGGGATGCTGTTTCTGGATCTTTTCATCAAACACTTAATATTTAGTGTAGTACCAGTTTTAGAAATAAGTTTATTGACATTTCTTCTTAACTCCCCAAATATGCCATTTGAAAAATATTACAAACATCTGCAAGAGCTGGTGAAGAGTTTATAACAAAATTGATTTAAAAAAGTATGCTTTCCATTTTTAACGTTTTAAATGACATCGCCTCTTCACATAGAGACTTGCCAGAATATAAAAGCTTTTACTTACGGTTGTTCTATTTGGTTTCTTAAGTATGTCTGGTAACATGGAACTATAAGGCTAATAACATGTGACTATAAAAACATTTCAAGGTTTTCACTCAGTTTTTTTATTTCCACAAAGTTACTTAAGACATTTTTTTCATGTATGGATTAAGAGTTTATAATCTTGTACTTCATATTTGTGTGGAAATCATACATCTTTGTAAACCTAAAATATTCACATGCATCTGCCTCAAAGCCAGTAGTACAAGTAAATACCTAAATTGATTTTGCTTTTCTTATCTCTACAAATATTCACGTCAAGAATAAAAAGGGCAGAAAATGTAAAGATAAGTGAATTTTGTACCTGCCTGAACATATAAATTACAGTTCCCACTCAATAGCTGTAAATTTTCCTGATGCCCACAAAAACTATGACAGTCCATTAAGGGTCAAATGTTAGACAAAATTAATAAAATAAGCATAAAACACAGGCTTACTACAACAGTAGACAATTTCATTAGCTGCAAAACAATTTTTTTTTGAAAAACAAGTTTTTCAAGGCCAGCCTAAGGATGAAATCTGACATTCAAAAAATAAAAACAACTGTATCTATATTCACTTATATCTAATCTTAATAGAAAATGATGACTGGTGAAGAGAAATATAAGGATTTTCAAAGCACATAAATAAACTATAAGACTGCTGTTCTTTGCCTAATATATTTATCACGATCTACACAAATTCTGATTTTGAAATTATCAGCTTTGAAAAGACTAACCTTAATACAACAAGCAAACTGTCTAGATATATGATTAAAAGTTTAAAGTTCCATGCACATAGAAGTATCTAAAGCTATAACACAAATGCAGAAGCATAGTATATACCTTTAGGCACCTGGTAAACATCTTATTTATAAGATACACTCCTACACATAGATAGCAGTAATGCAAACCAGACACTGTAAGAGTTTTAATCTATAAGTATGGAAAAAAACACTGAAATTTGCCTTTCCAGTGTCATTAAAATTATCTATTCTAAGTACTATTTATAAACTACAGTTCCATAAAAACTCTTTAATTCGTGACAATATTTTTTAAAGAGGAAGAAATTCCCAGAAATACTAAAATATTAAAATAAAAATACTGCTAAAAATATAGGAGATATTTGTAAAGAACTGAAACACACATACACAAAAATTAATAGGATAGTCGGTGGCGGTTTCTTTCAATTACTTTACAAAATAAATACTTTTACCGCCATGTGATTTTGAGACCAATCGATATACTATAAAAGTACTCCATGTAGCTCTTAAGTCTTCATTTTGTGCCTTAACAAAAGCTGACATTCACTTGTAATGAAGTCTTTTTATAGTTACACAGCTATTTCACGTCTCTTTGGAAGACATATTAAACCTCTGGGTGCTCAATAAAAATGACCAGTTAATTGATTCTATCACAAAAACCTGAGAAACTATTCCAAAATATTTACATCAAAGACCAGCTAAAGCCAGAATGAATTACTGGTCTACCCAGAATGCTTCCTCCCTTTACGAAGTTGAACATTGACTTCAAATGAGACTTTTCTAAAGAAATGACACAAGATGTGCCATCACGGGTAAATTCTCAATATTGCCATTTAAATTTATGTTAAAGAAGGAATGAAATATCTTCAGAAATCACTGTGAGGGAACATCGGAACAAAGTGTGGGGGTTAAAAGGGCAGACAGGCTTTGTGTCAAAGAGAACTCAAGTTCGAATACTTGCTTCATCATCCCTCACTAACTTTAGGACCTTGATCAAGTTAACAAAAACCTCTTTGAGTCTTAATTTCAATTATCAAATGGAAACATAAGGCCTACTTACAAGCCTGTTGTGAGAACGAAATTAGATAACATATATAAATAGACTGCTTAGCACAGTACCCTGACCATGATAAATACTCAATAAATGATCGTAATTACAAAGAAATGTTTAAGAACCTATCTTTAAGTGTAATTTAATATTCAAATTCCAACTGATGTTGTAAATCACATGAAGGAAAAATACAAAGATTTAACAACGGATGTTTCTTTAATACAGTTAGCCTGATTATCTTTTACATTAGTGCTTTTCAAACTGGAGGTCCTGACCCATTAATGGAATATGAAATCATTTAGTGGATCTCAACCAATATTTTTTAAAATAAAATAGAATAAAAAAGAATGTAAGAATGCATTGCACATAGGAAGTTTAAGCATTACTTCATGGTTTTTTTCAATTATCCATATTTATAACATGTATGTGTACTGGGTAGCTATGTAAAAAAGCATCTTTTACCATGCAAAAATAAAAGTTCAAAAGCCACTGCTTTACATTATAATAATGAGAATAAAAGCTGACACTGAGTGCTTAGTTTGAGCTAGATTGCACTAAGCCCATACAAAGGTTATTTCATTTGACCCTCATAATTACTTTCCCCATTTTACAGATGAGGAAACTGAGGCTTACATTAAATCACTTGCCAAGGATGCAGAGGAAGTAACTGGTAGAGCCAGGGTTCAAATTCAGTCACCTGGCTCCAGAACTTGTATGTTTAAACACTTCAGTAAGTACTAGGAAAGTACTAAGTAAGTACTAAGAAAACATAACTTTAATTGTATAAAAGTTATCCAAAAGGAAGACTTTGTCTGGGGGTGCAGCATATCTTAGAGAAGAAGGTTGTATGATACAGAAGAGAAAGCTCGAGGTGTGAGATCCAGCTTCTGTCCCTGGTGTCGCTGCTTTAGTGGCAAGGAGTTGGCAAGTCATCTAATCTCACTGTGTACTTCCTCACCTACAAAACGGGAATGATAGTATCTGCCCTGCCTCCCCACAGGCCATTGTGAGAAAGCATATGCACATATAGCACGTGGAACGTTCCATTGTGCCATTCAGTTAGGAGACCATCGAGCACTAAAGCCACCCAAGAGGCTCCACTCTGCAAGGAAACATACATGAACTATAATCCAAAAAGGACGGTCACCAGGCTTTCCTAAACTGTACGTGGAAACACTCTGCACAGTTCTTGGCACACAGTAGGCCTTCAGTAAATGTTCACTAAACTAAAAGATGTAAACAAATTCCATCTCTACCAGCTTTCTCCACTTGTATTTTTTTCACCCATTCATTCTCTCCACGACTCCTTATTGAGCACTTAGGGTGTGCCAGACTAGAAACGTGGGCTACGAAAAAAGACTAAAGCCTGTCCCTTCCCTGGAGAATTTCAGAATAATTTCAATCAATTGTTCTAAACTTGTCTAAAATTGTAAAACACGGCTTCCTCATCTGGCAATAATAATAACTTATATCTGTTACAGTGCTTTACAGTTTATGGAGAACTATGTGGCAGCTTTTGTTTCTCATGCCAATTGCCTAAATATGTCAAATCAGTATTATTATCATCCTGCCTCCAAATGCAGTGCTCTTGTAGGTATTGCTAAGTCTTTAAAGTTTCTTAATTTGTTAGAGGTGACTACAAAATTAAGCTTTTGAATAAAATACATGTTAAGTAATCAATAGCAGATAGGAGCAATCCGGCAAAATGAATTTTTCCCTGCACATTTCTGAGTTGAAGCGATCTATAGTGCAATCACATCTCCTATGTAAAATGAATTTTTCAAAATTTTTCTTTTAGAAAACTACCTTTGAAATTTTTTCCTTATAGGCAATTTTCTCTCACATATACCTAACAAGGATTCCGTTTTCCCAAAGAATAAAGGAGACAGTAGTGAAGGTGTCTTCCCTATGTTGACTTTTTAAAAATTACTCGAAATTGATTGCTGTATTAAAATTCCTGAGTGACAAACAATGCCAAATAACTATCTGTCCATTTTATATATAATTCAACAACGACTGTAGGTGATTTTCACAGGGGAACATTGATTTAACTGACAATTCACTGCATTGAAAATTTGCCACAAGATATTTACTAAGAACCTTTTTCTAAAACTGCCTTATCCTTTGTATTCTAACCACTCCCTCTCCACCCCCCGACACACACACACACACACACACACACACACACACTCCCTCCTCACCTACACTAGGCAGTTTCAAGCCATTATTCCTAAAAACCATATTAAAATTTCACAACACATGGTCGTATTACTAGGTTCCCCCCCACCGCTGAATCAATGTGTCTTTAAATATATATTCTCTCTTGAAATCTAGAATTCAGGAAATAATTACGATGCCTCTATTCCGAGGCCATCTAATATAAAATTTAAGCGTCTGCCCTTCTGTTTGCTGATGATCAAGGAAAAAAAAAAAAGCCATTCCCCACCCACCGTATCCGTAGGGTTAGGAGGTCCAATGTCGCCACTAAGAGCTCGGGAAGAAAGGACGGTCACAGCGCCAGGAGCCCTGGCGACAAGCCCTGGGAGGGGATAGGAAAGCACGCGACAAGCCCTGGGAGGGGATAGGAAAGCACGTTTCCCACCGCCGGCAGCGTGCAGCCTCCCGCTCCGGCCCTCGGTAAACAGGGGAAACCTTTGTCTTGCCTCAGCCATCAAACTGGTGGCTCATCAGAATTGGGGCAACCAGAGTTTGTGCGACACGGTCTGGCAGAGGTTAAACAAAGCAATGCAGCTCTGGGCGGGGGACGGGGTTGAGTCCGGTCAGCGTCCGAGAGCCCCGGACGGCGAGGTCCGGCTCTGGCCGCGCCGCAGCCGGGGACCCCGGGACGGGATGCTGAGGCGCGGGAAGGAGGGGAGGAATGAGCAGGTCCCACGCTCTCGGCAAGTTCCCTCGCGGGGACCCAAAGCCGCGTACGCCGCGCGCAGGTTCCTCAGGGAGGGTCCGCGCCCCGCTCTCGGGGACGCCGCCCCGAAGTCCGCCGCCCGCCGCGCCGAGCCCGCGCCCCCGGGACGAGATGGGGGATCTCAGGGCGCCGCAGGGGCCCGGCTCGGAGGGGCGCGAGTGGCGGGGAGAAGCCCGCCCGCTGTCCCCATTGTCTGGCTCCGGCCGCGGGCCGAGAAGGCGCTCACCTGAGGTACCTCCTGGCGTCCTGGCTGCCGGAGCGGCTGGCCGGCGACGGGCGGCCCCGGGCGGACGGGGCGGCACAGCGCGCAGCAGCCTCGGCGGCAGCACGAGCAGCGCACCCGCCTCTCAGGCGGCCGCGGCCTCCATTGCTCTCCCCGCCACCGCCACCGCGCGGCACTGCGCGCCCGGCCCCGCGCGGCGTGGTCACATGCTCCGCCGGCGCCTCAGGCGCTCGGACCCGCGCCGCGGCCCCGCCCGGCTTCGCCTCAGGACCGCCGGGCGCCGCCACCGGGACAAGGCGCCGCTTCCCTCTCGCGGCCCCCAGGTACGGTGCGCGCCGGACAGCTCCCCTGCCTGCAGGTGCCCTGAGGAGGGCGTGGGATCGATCACTGTCCTCCCCACCTCCGCAGGGGATGACCCGAGGACTCCCGAACGCGCGGGGTCTGAGCTTGCCGCAGTGGGCGCACAGCGAGGCGCGTCCCGCGTGGGGCAAGAACCTGGAACCATCGGGCACCACCCCACGGGATGCAAATCTGGTCCCCGTGACCCTCTTGAGCCGTAGACTAACGGGAGCGACAGGGACCCTGGAGGGAGTTTCGCCCTGCAGAGTCCCAGCCATAAGAAACGGCATTGGGACTGCTGAGAGTCGAACAAGTTGAAAAATGCCACCCAGAAATAGAAAGGCTAGAAATTGCATTGCTGAGTCGCTGTACGTCTGAACAGAGTAGCGACATTGACATTGGGCATTATTGTCCCCAGCCGTAGGAAATTAAATATTGATTTTGATGTTTTAAGGAAAATAATTATTCGTCTTTTTCTTTTGTGGGCTAACAAAAACACTTGAGACTTTTTCTCCATACTTTTTGCTATGACTGTCACTGCAGCTATTGGAAATCAGTCTCTGCTGATCTTTTGAGTTCACGATTCATGACAAGATGCTAAAATTAACTATTATTGAGTAATAATAATATTTACTATTATTAAATAGAAAATTTAAACAAAGAATCTTGTGTGACAAAAAATGTAAAATATGAAAGGTAACCTTAATATACACTCGATATGGAGCCATGCGTCCCTCCCAATGCCAAAAAAGAGGGCTAATAATTTTAATGTAGGTGCATGACTTAGAAGAAGCAACTTTGATACTGGGAGAATGTTGGCTTATCCAACTGGGTTATTCTAGAGAAACATTTTAATCAAATACCAGCGTAATATATGGTCGTATATTTTTGTGAATATTGACATCATTCAGTTGTTCAGTGCCTTCTTATCTTAAACTATGTCTGCTTTATTCCAAATAAGAATAATGAAGAATTTTAGAAAAAGTTGAGCAAGTTCCTTTTGATTTGATCTTAGTAGTACTATAAGTTCCCAGAAGCCAAAAGTCAAATCTGTACAGAACATATGACTGGGATCTTTTTCTTGATTATATTATAGTCTTGCCAACTACATGAAAACAGATTCTATAAAAATTCAAATTTCCGTAAGTGTAGGTCTTACTGTCTTTTCATTTTGCAGGACAAGATACTCCCATTTATACACAGCCTTAAAATATTGAAAGAGTTCTGGAGAATTGCTGCTCCTATTAGAGTTCATATTAGAAGAAAAGAGGGAAAAGCTAAAGTGGAAATACAGTGGTGTCTGAAATGTCTTAACTGTGTCTTGCCATTCAGGACCCTCTTGTGTCTTCCCAACAGCCTTGATCTCCAAAGTGAGAACATTGAAATATACCGTCATTTTGAGAGTTCCCATTAGTCTGGCATGAGGTGAGTAATTCCCTCCTAACCACTCCAGGAAATGTGCTATTGTGACTATTTAGAGTTGAAGATGAGTGAGGTTGGCTTACTTCAATGGTTCAGAGGGGCAGACAATATCTCCTCGAATGGGGTGAGAATCAGAACACCTATCTGTCGTACTGATTTTCTATCCCTAACCGGGGGTCCATGGATAATTCACTTAACTTCAGACATTTCCTCAAATCCATAAAATGGAGTTTAACTGTTCTATTTCACCTAACATTACAAAATTACAATCATGGCTGAAAATGAAGTAATGGAAAAATAAAATAGGCAGATACAGAAGACAGCATATGGGGACAACGGGATATCCATATGCAAAAGAATGAATTTGGACCCCTCTCTCATCATGTAAAAAAATTAACTAAAAATGGATCACAGACCTAAAAGTAAGAGCTAAAACTATAAAACTCTTAGAAGAAAACAGAGGAGTAAATCTTCATGTCCTAGGGTTAGACAGTGAGTGGTTTCTTAGATATGACACCAAAAAAAAAACAAGCAACAAAAGAAAAAAATAAAATAGACTATAACAAAATTTAAAACTTTTATGCTGCAAATGATACTGTCAGGAGAGTGAAAATATGGTCCACAGAATGGGAGAAAATAGTTGCCCATCACATACTATATCTGATAAGGGACTTGTATACGGAATACATAAAGAACTCATAACAATAATAAAAAAGACAACACAGTTTTAGAATGAGCAAAGGATTTGAATAGACATGTCTCCAGTGAAGATACACAAATGGCCAATGAGAGAATGAAGAGATGCTTAACATCATTAACCATCAAGGAAAGGCAAATCAAAACCACAATGCAATACCACTTCATACCCTTTGGAAGCGCATAATAAAAAAGACAGATAATAACAAGTGTTGTTGAGGATGTAGAGCAATTGGAACCTTTATATATTGCTCGCTGTAATGCAAAATGGTCCAGCCACTTTGGAAAACAGTTGACGGTTTCTAAAAATATTAAACAGAGAGTTACCATACGGCCCAGCAATTACATTCCTAGGTATATACCCAAGAGAAATGAAAACATATTCACACAAAAACATGTACACGAATGTTTATAGTAACATTATACTTGTATATAATGGCCAAAAAGTATTAATAGAAACTACTCAAATATATATTAACTGATGAGTGGATTGAACAAAATGTGGATATCCATACAATGGAATATTTGGCAATAGAAAGGAATGAAATATTGATAGATGCATGCTACACATATGAACCTTGCATACAATGTGGATGAACTTCGAAAACATTATGCCAAGTGAAAGAAATCAGGTACAAAATGTCACATATGGAATGACTCCATTTATGTCAAATATTCAGTCAAATCTATAGAGATAGTAGATTCATGATTACAGGGAAGAAGAGTTGGGGGAAAGAGAAGAATGACTGTTAATGGGTATGGGATTTCTTTTGTAGATGATGAAAATGTTCTAAAATTGTGATAATGGTTGCACATTTTTGAATATACTAAAAATCATCAGATCATACAATTTAAGTGGGTGAATTGTATGGCATGTAAATTGTATCTCAATAAAGCTGTTAAAAATCAGAGAAAGCATAAGTAGCAATGTCTGATAAAAGAAATTTCAAGGCCATGTGCAGTGCCTCATGCCTGTAATCCTAGCTCTTTGGGAGGCCAAGGCAGGAGGATCCCTGGAGGCCAGGAGTTCAATACCAGCCTGAACAACATAATGAGACCCTGTCTCTACAAAAAAATTTAAAAATTAGCCAGGTGTGGTAGCACGTGCCTGTAGTTTCAGCTACTTGGGAGGCTAAGGCAAGAGGATTGCTTGAGGCCAGGAGTTTGAACTTTTAGTGAGCCGTGATGGCACTACTGCACTCTAGCCTGAATGACAGAGGGAGACCTTGTCCCTAAAAAAAAATTTAAAAAGTAAATATTAAATTCTCTCTTTAATAAAAATTCCTTAAACAATGAAGCAAATTTTTAAAAAATAAACTTCTTACTTTAATAAATTACAGACAGTCTCCAAGTTAGGGTGGTTCAACTTATGATTTTTTGACTTTACAATGGTGCGAAACCATTCTGTTTTTCACTTTCAGTACAATGTTTAATAAATCAACACTTCATTATAAAATAGGTTTGTGTTAGATAATTTTGTACAACGGTAGGCTAATGAAAGTGTTCTGAGCATGTTTAAGCTGTATTAAACTCATTTCAACTTATGGATATTTTCAACTTATGATGGGTTTATTGGGTATGTAACCCCATTGTACGTCAAGGAGCAAAGCTACTCTCACAGTAGGAGACTTTTTTTTTTTTAAGAGACAGGGTCTCTCTCTGTTGCCTAGGCTGGAATGCAGTGGAATTATCATAGCTCACTGCAGTCTCAAACTCCCAGACTCAAGAGATCTTCCTACCTCAGCCTCCCAAGTAGCTGGGATTACAGGCCACTCTACCACGCTCGGCTAATTTTTACATTTTTTGGCAGAGACGGGATCTCCCTATCTTGCCCAGGTTGGGTTTGAACTCCTGGCCTCAAGCGATCCTCCCACCTCAGCTTCCCAAAGTTATGGATGACAGGCATGAGCCACCGAACCAGACCACAGCGGGAGACTTTTTAACTGTTCTTGGAAATTGATGTATCGAGTAGACAAAGATAATTATACAGAGAATTAATAAACTTGATCTAGAAGATATCAAGAAATGTTTACTCGACAAACAGAAAATATACATTCTGTACAAAAACATTTGGAATAGTCACAAAAGTTAAGCAAGTTTTTGGTCAAAAAATAATAACAATGTAACAAAGTGTAAAAAGCGAAATCCATACAAGCCACATCCTTTGATCAAAATTCAAAAAATTAGAAATTTGTAACAAAATCCCATCTACTTGAAAAATTTAAAAATTCCTTTTAAATAAATAACTCTTGTGTTAATAGGGTGACCATACTTCCCAGCTCACCTAGGATAGTCTTGGTTTATATTTATTGTCCTGACATAATATATATACTGTCAAGCACTGCATAATGACTTTTTGGTCAACAAAGAACCGTGTAGGTGACAGTGGTCCCATAATATTATAATACTGTATTTTTACAGTATGTTTAGATATGTTTAGATACACAGATACTTGCTGTGTGTTACAACTGCCTATAGTTTTCAGTACAGTAAGATGCTGTGCAGGTTTATAGCCTAGGAGCAATTGTCTGTAGCCTAGGTGTGCAGAAGGCACTAGCATCTAAGTTTGTGCAAGTACACTCTACGATGTTCACACAACTACGAAATCACTTAAAGATGCATTTCTCATAGCCTATCCCCGTCATTAAGTGACACATGAGTATATTTTGCTCCCCAAAGTATCCCAAGTTGGGCGATAAATTATATAATGACCCCAGTAACGAATAATACAGAATCGAAATTTGAATCTACTTAGAAAGTAATGACAAAAAACCTAGGCTAGGCACAGTGACTCATACCTGTAATCCCAGCACTTTGGGAGGCTGAGGAAGGAGGATCCCCTGAATCTAGGAGTTCAAGGTTACGGTGAGCTATGATTGGGCCATTGCACTCCAGCCTGGGCGACAGAGCTAGAACATGTCTCTAAAAGAGAAAACAAACAAAAAAACCCATGGGGGTATAGCCCAAGAGGTTCTCAAAAGGAAATTTTGTAGCCTTTAATGCATAAATTAGAAAATAAAACAGATTGAAAATAAGCTAAGCATATAATTCAAGAATGTAAACAAATGAAAAAGAAAGCAGAAGTTAATAAAATAGAAAGCAAATTAAGCAGATTTAACCAACAAAATAAAAAGTCAATTCTTAGAAAAAAAAAAAACCACAATAACATTGACTAATCTCTGCCTTATCAGTAAAGAGACACAAAAAATAAACATTTCACAATGAAAGAGAAATAACTAAGATATGGAGGATCTTTTTAAAATGTGGATGAAATAGAAGATTTTCTAGAAAAAAATTTATTACCAAACTGACTTAAGGGGGAAGAAAACTGATTTGTAGAAGAAGTTGAAAGGGAGGTCAGATACTTTCCTCTAAAAAAGACACCTACCCAGGTGATTTTATGCGTCAGTCCCATGACGTGCAAAAGATTCCAGAACATGGAAAAAGTAATTTCACAACTCGTTCTAGGACACTAGGGCGCTGTGACATCAGAACTAGACAGTACTGCTTGTACACAGAAGGTGACTCCAGGCCAGTCCCACTTATGAACATCGATTTTAAAATCTGAATAAAACACTAGGAAGTCAAAATCAGTAGTGCATTAAAATAGTATAGGCTGGGCCCGGTGGCTCACGCCCGTAATCCTAGCACTTTGTGAGGCCAAGGTGGGAGGATAGCTTGAGGCCAGGAGTTCAACAGCGAACTGACGTGACTTTACGAGCGGGACCTTTTGGACTAATTCATTATGCTGTCGTTGCGCGTACATCGGATTGTACAGTAGGAATTGATGCGTTACATGCTTGTACTTCCCATCCCATAAGTGCCAGAGAGGATTATCCCCATCAGGGAAATGCTGAAAGGACAAAGTTCCTGCCATTTGTCACCAGTGAGTGAGCCAGCCCTGAGCAAGAGTGCCTCTGCCCTGCGATTTAAAAGTGGTCCCCATCTAGGTGATGCCCTGTTGGTTGGCAAGTCAGAAGCCCCAGCCGCAGCTCCCCTGGCTGGGCTGTCATCACACCTGCAGCACGGGTGGCTGGTCAACCCCAACAACAGTCCGAGGGCTGCTTGCCAAGCGCAGTGTCTTGGGACCGCGCGTGCAGATTCACAGTGCCTCCGGCACCAGGGAAACAGTACTGTATCTCTGGGCCTTATCACCAAAAAGGAGGCTCAGCTCCCTGTTGGCCTTTTTTGGAGACAGTACGAGCCTCGTTTGGGCATTCTTTTTGGTCCTTTATATCTGCTAACCCGCAAATCAGCATTCTTTGAGCCAGCCCAAACCAACAGCAATGAATGCTCTCTTTGTCCCCTAGATCATACATCACAGTCTGGCGACAAATCATATGGTCTGCCTGAGGCAGGAAACTGCAGTGGCTGGCAATCTGACCTGCTGCTGGGTCCCTCACCCCCATCCTCTGGGTCCGGCCGCGCTCGAACCACTTTGCTGTACCTAATGCTGTCAGTGGCAGCTCCGAACACGGCCTCCCTTGTGCAAGTGCAAACACACAGACTGGAACAGCCTTTTTCAGTCTGATACAAATGCACGTGCTTCTCCTGACTGCTGAGCAGCCCCCTTGGTTATGCCATGTGTGGCTATCAAGGCTACTCAGGGACACGGTCCCTGTTTCTTAATCAACCGATGTGATGAAGATCCAACTCAAGTTTAACAACAAAACCCGAACTGGAGTGACTCATAACCCTTTGAGTTATGTGTCTGTAGGTCAGGGAGAGCGTGAGCCATGGACTGCCTTTCCATTGTGGATGAAGGTTGCTTTCTGGCTCATCCATTGCCCCATTGCCAGTGACACCGGAGATTTGCAGGTCAGTCTGAATTGCGTGAGTCATAATGGATAGCAGATTGGCTTTAGACTACATCCTGGATGTCTGCTGCTCCCCCAATAGTCATTCGTAGCTAGCCGTGTCCGGGATCTTGGGAGGCATGACTGAGGTAAATACTGCTGGCTAGCTTCTTCCTGCTGCTTGGAATCCTATTTAGATGTTGTAGGAGACAAATGGAACAGGTTTGGTCCCAGTCTATTGGATGGATTAAACAAGGAGGCCAATGGAGTTGCATACTTACATGAAAATGCAAGTTTGGCCAAGCAGCAAGTGAGACTGAATTAAATGAGTTAATATACGTAAAATTCTTAGAGTAATTGCAGGAGTGTTTTGAGTAGTAGAAGGAATGGACACTGGTCACACTGGATGGAATGGCTAAGGCGTAGAGATGGTTCATGTTATAATAGGAGGGAAGGAAATTATACAGATACAGATACGTGTCAATAGATTGGAGAGTGTGGAAGTTCTTTTCTATTGTTTCCATTGTCTCAGTAAAAAAAACGAGTTGATAGTTGGAAAGGATAGAATCTGAATAAAGAGGAAAGGTGTGAAATACTTGCAGAGGAGAGGTTAAGTGTGAATTGAAAAGAGTTGGCAGTGTTGTATTTTTCTCCAGCCACGTTCTTAGGTACAGATGCAGATCGCCTGAATAACTAGATATAAACAAGACTTGAGTTTTCAGCTTAGAGGGAGGAGAATTTAGGGCATGTGTAAAAGATGCTAAAGAAGAAAGTGAGGGTGACGAAATTATAGATAAGGGATAGGTGGTTGTCCACTGATCCTAGAGGAGCTAAAGAATTGGTGGAGGTATAATAGAGTAACCTAGAAAAAAGGGTGAGTATGATGCTAGAAATGGAGATTTTTGGAGGCAATGACAAAATCTAGCGCAGTGTTCTTCAAAACCATGGGTTGATTCCCATTAGTGGGTCAGAAAATAAATTTGGTGGGTCAGTTTCTTCAGTTAGCATTGTTAACCCTGGCTGCACATTAGAATTATCTAGAGAGCCTTAAAAAAAGAAAAAGTCCTGTCATTCTCAGCAACATGGATGGAACTGGAGGGCATTATGTTAAGCGAAATAAGCCAGGAACAGAAAGTTAAACACCGCATGTTCTCACTCATATGTGGAAGCTAAAAAAAGTTGATCTCCCAGAAGTGAAAAGTAGAACAGGATACTAGAGGCTGGGAAGGGTCGGGGAAGGGGAGATAGGGAGAGATTTATTAAGGGATACACAATTACGGTTAGATAGGAGGAATAAGTTCTAATGTTCTATACCACAGTAGGATGACTATAGTTAACAATAATACATAGTTTCGAATAGGCAGGAGGAGGATAGTGAATGTTCCCAACACAAATGACGTTTGAGCTGATGACTATGCTAATTACACTGCTCTACTCACCATACATTCTATGTATTGAAATATCATTATATGTACAAATTATGTGAATTAAAAAAATAAGACCACACTCCATTTGCAGAAATTCTGATTTATTTGGTCTGGTGTAGGGGTTCAGACATCAGTTCTTCATTAAAATTCTCCAGGTAAGTACAATGTGTAGGTATGGTCAATAACCATTGGCCCAAGATACTGACATAAAAAGACTGATGCTAGAACTACTGGTAGAAAGACAGTAAGCCACCTGCTAAAATCTAGTAATTGGGAAGGAGAGTATGAGATGTGATGTGTGATAAATTGCAATAAGGGAGGACAGCAGGTGGCACAGTCTGATGGTAATTAATGTGCTCAACAAAGAGTATTTGCAAGTGAGAAGTGCACACACACACACACACACAGACACACACGTTTAACCATTTTGTGGATGGATAACAGACACTTTGATTTCATTTCTTATATTTTGAACTAACTGGAAATAAACGAAAGCCAGTAAAAAAAAGTACCTGGCACCTAATTTCAGGGATTTCCCCATATCCCATCATGATAAAGTTTGATTTGAGTAAATTTTATCTAATTTTAGAATTAAGAAGTTTGCTAACACAAATTATAAGAAACTATTTTAAGAAAGAAAATAAATTGACTGTAAAGTTTATTGGCAAATCTACGTCAAGCTCCATAATTTAAAATTATTTAAAACAAAGTTAAAAACATTTATAAAAGGTCAGAACATTTCAGTACTTTAAGATAAAACTAATTTTTAAAAAATTGTATCATAGTTATGAAAATAACAGTTATGGCAAGCTATACATTCTTGAATTATAGAAACCATTAAAAATAAAATGTCTAACAAAATATGCCTTGCTCTTGCTTTAGGGGAAAAGTTGGGGACAAATATTTTTTATTTCATTTACATATATTTATTAAAAGATTTTTCCATATGGTATTGCAAATAGTCCTAGTTCTCTTGTATTTTGCTAAATACATGACTTCACACACAGGAGATGGGATACACAAAATTACAAAGATGGTGGAAAAGTAAACCAGCCCATACCCAAATGCACACCGAATTATTGCAAAGGGCATCACCCAAACATAAAAGGCCTGTTAGTTTTAGAAAAAGTTGGTGGATACTGCCCATCTCAGGCACACACACACACTCCACTTTATTAAACCACAAGAGGAAATAAAATTTATCATAAGTAGTTGGTCTTTCCCTTCCCCATGTTAGTTTTTAAGTTCTTTTTAAATCATAATAAAATTTATTAAAAACAGGATTTTCTTCAAATGTGTATGGTTCAAACACGATTAATTTCTATATCTGACATTCTATTTTGTGCTTCTGTTCATTAATATATGTACACACTAAATTTTTAAAAATTACAAGTTTGAAAATTAATTGTAAAAAGCTGTTTTCAATTTATATGTCATAGTTCAGTGTTTACACACTATTCTGGAAGACTGGTAAATTATAACATACAGCTTTAGAGGGAAAAAACTGAAATTGAATGTATACTGGAATTTTAACAGAATGTTTTACTATATTTACCATCATATGCTTTCATATTCTGAAATTTTAAATTAATACACTGAGGAATTTTATTTACTAAAAAATGTCCCAAATTTTTGTTCTATTGTTTTACAAGACTCTGAATATAGCTTTTAGTTTGATTTTGACAGAATCTGTGTAATATGAAGAGTCCTTGTGATACCAATATAAAATTGTATATAATACATAAATGTATATTTCCCATCATAGTCCTTCTAGTTGGCAATAACAAATTATATATGGTAATCATTATTTGATCAAGACCTCTGCGATTATAATAAAACTAGATCTAAATATATTCCCCTTGATAGACAGTAAATCTGTGAATAATTTTAAGAAAAAAAAGCTAAGCATGACAGCATAGCATCAAGGTTAATAAGTCTTTGTGAATACATTAAGATAAAGGTTATAAACACAGGCATGAAAACTAAAGTCTTGTAAGAATATTTACATACATATATCATGGCTCATTAAGAAACAGATTATTAAAATGTAATGTGAACATTATATTAATTCACAGTGTAAACACACTTTGCAAAGTAATTTAAGTCAGGAATAAAAATATAGATATAACATCAGTAAAGCACTATTAATATATATTTTGTTCTGTCATATATATGAAAATATACAGATAGGTACAGTTCTTTTAAACCAAACTTCTTAACATAAATATTCACTGATTTAAATAAGAGTTGACAGAGGTAGAATTTGTGTCAATGTTCATGATTTTCAGGAACAAGTACTTCAAATATTTCATTACTGTTCTGTTCTTTTAAAAATCCATACAGGAACTCATTGAAAACCATTATTCTGAAAATGGAGGGGGGAGGGGAAAGATGAGTTAAGAGAAAAATGATAGTTATTCAATATATTCATAAAAACTGAAATTCAATGTTTTAAATGAAATTACGGTCTCTAATAAAACTCTGTGCCCAAAATCTAGTTATATTTAAGAAGTACTGTTCTGTATTTTTTTAAGTGATTTTGGTTTCCTTATTTAACTTCTGTATTTTATGTCTTCTCAGTAAGCATGTGTGATATCATGATATAATAAGAAATACAGTCATGTGCCACATAATGATGTTTTGGTAAATGAAAAGCCACATATATGACAGTGGTCCCATGAGATTATATGGAGCTGAAAAATTCCTATCACCTAGTATTGACCATATGATACATTTTTATCATTATTTTAGTATAACTCTTTCTACTTATATATATATAAAGCTAGCTGTGAAACAGCCTCAGGAGGCCCTCAGCGGTACCCTGGAAGAAGGCAGCGTTACTGCAGGAGATGACAGCTCCGCGTGTGTTATTGCCTCTGAACACCTTCCCGTGGGGTAAGACGTGAGGTGGAAGACAGCGGTGTTGCTGATCTTGACCTGTGTAGGCGTCTGGGCTAATGCATGTGTTTGTGTTTTTAACAAAATATTTTTAAAAAAGTAAAAAAAAAAAAAAAATTATTTTAAAAATAAAAAAAGCATATAGGAGGATATAAAGAAAAAATATTTCTGTATAGCTGTACGTGTTTATGTTTTAAGTTGTTATTACAAAAGTTAAAAAATTAAAATGTATAAAGTAAAAAAGTTACAGTAAGCTAAAGTTAACTTATTATTGAAAAAAACTTTAAATAAATTTAGTGTAGCCTAAGTGCACGGTGTTTATAAAGTCACAGCAGTGTACAGTGATGTCCTGGGCCTTCGTGTTCACTCACCACTCACTGACTCACTCGGAGCAACTTCCAGTCCTGCAAGCTCCACTCATGCTAAGTATCCTACACAGGTGTACCCTTTTTTATCTTTTATATTGTATTTCTACTGTACCTTTTCTATGTCTAGATATGTTTAGATGCACAAATATACAGCTGCCCACACGGCTGAGCACAGCCCCTGCTGTGCAGGTTTGTAGCCTGGGAGCGCAGGCTGTACAACAAAGCCCAGGCGTACAGTAGGCTACACCGTGTAGGCTTGCGTAAGTGCACTCAGCGATGTTCACGCGAAGAAACTGCCTAACAATGTATTTCTCAGAATGTATCCCCACCGCTAAGCGATGCATGGCTGAATATATTTGGTCTCTGCTCCTGGTTCCTGGTACGCAGTTCCTCAGAATCTCCAGAGTGATGAGTGTCTTTTGTACACTAACGATATGCCTAGTGGCTGGGGGCCCCTAATTTGCTTCAGAATGGGGTCTGCTCACTAGAAAGACCAAGGCATAATCATGGAGGATTGGGACTTTGGTCCCACACAACAAGGGACCAACGGGAGAGGAGAAGGGCTGAAGGTCTAGCCGATCATCAGCGGCCAATGATTTAATCAATCATGCCTACTTAGTGATGCCTCCATAAAAACCCAAAAGGACTGGGCTCAGGAAGCTTCTGGATAGTGTTAGCTTTGCTCTGGGTAGGAACCCGAAAAGAATGTACAGGACGGAATGCAGTTAATAGAAAACTCAGTGAGTGTAAGGCTTGTGAAACAACAGCCGCGGGAGTCTGGAGAGCCCGGTGGTTGCAGATCTAACTCTGACCACTGACAGCTGCAGAACCAGTTACTGTTCAGAGAAAAATTCACCCTCCCTAAACTTCCATCCAAACCTCCTATAAAACCCACCGCTCTCCCCTTCCTAGGGTGGAAGCTCTCTTTGGCCTCCACCCATCTGCACCCAGATGCTCAACTAAACAGCATTTTGCTACACCTGAGGCTTCGTGTGTCTCCCTCTCGGCTCCAGACTTAACAGATGGATGAACACTCGGAGAAGCCCAGAGGGTGGTACGACCAGAGAGAGCACAGCTCTGTGCCCCTTCCCCCTCGCTCCTCCCCCTTCCGTCGGCTCACCTGCATCCTCTGTAATGGCCTTTGCAATAAACAGGCGAGCAGAAAGTGTCCCGTGACTTCTGTGAGCCGCTCTACCAAATCAACGGAACCTGAGGAGGGGCCGCGGCAACCTCGCGGTCAGAAGCACAGATCACAACCTGGGGCTTCCGACGGGTGTCTGAAGTGTGTGTGGGGTCTTGTGGGACTGAGCTCTTAATCTGTGGGATCTAACACTATCTCCAGATAGGTAGTGTCAGAACTGAATTAAATCATAGTGTCAGAAGTGTACCCAGTATGTGAGGAAAACCTTTCGGTTTTTCCTGTCTCAAGTAGCGTGTATTAGATACAACAGTCAAAAAAGTAACAACAAAAATTGGATGATATATTTTAACTATTAGACACTAATCTGAGAAGCTGTTTCATAGCTCAGCTGTTTGTTTCTGAGTGCTTATGGGGAAATCCCTTAAAATTAGTTTTGGTGACAATATTTGGGAATATAAATGGAAATGGATTATTAAATAATCTCATTAGGATATTTTGAAAATTAACTGTAAATTATTATAAAATTATAAATTTTGAATGTTAATGGTTATAAAAGTTTTCTAATCCACATGTACTAGGATAGTTATAATTAAAAAAATGGCAAATACCAAGTATGGGTGAGGATGGCAAGAACTGAAGCCCTCCTCCATTGCTGGTGGAAAGGTAATGGGTGTTCCTCAAGAAATTAAATACAATTACCGTAAAACCCATCGATTCTATTCTTAGGTATATACCAAAAGATTTGTAAACAAGAACTAAAACAGATACTTGTACACTCATGTTCATAGCAGCATTATTCACAACAGCCACACTGGAAACAACCTAGGGGTTGTCGAATGACCAAAGGGATAAAAAAAAAAATGTGGTGCATCCCACTGCGTGGATGAACCTAAAACATCATTCTAGGAGAAATAACCCAGACACAAAAGGACAAATGTTATATGATTTCACTTCTATGAAAATGCAGAATAGGCAAATACAGAGAGAAAAGCAGATTAGAGGTTACCAGGGGCTGGGAAGGTGAGGTTGGGGGAGTGAAGACTTACTGTTTAATGGGTACAGAGTTTCCATTTGGGAGATGAAAAGGTTTTAGAAAGTGGTGATGGTCACACAACACTGTGAATGTAATTAATGCCACTGAATTGTAAATTTAAAAAGTAGTTAAGATGGCAAAGCTCATGTTATATATATTTTATTGCAATTAAAATTTCCGGCCGGGCGCGGTGGCTCACGCCTGTAATCCTAGCACTCTGGGAGGCCAAGGCGGGTGGATTGTTTGAGCTCAGGAGCTCGAGACCAGCCTGAGCAAGAGCGAGACCCCGTCTCTACTAAAAAAAATAGAAAGAAATTAATCGGACAACTAAAAATATATAGAAAAAAATTAGCCGGGCATGGTGGCGCATGCCTGTAGTCCCAGCTACTCGGGAGGCTAAGGCAGAAGGATCGCTTGAGCCCAGGAGTTTGAGGTTGCTGTGAGCTAGGCTGACGCCACGGCACTCACTCTAGCCCGGGCAAAAGAGTGAGACTCTCTCTCCAAAAAAAAAAAAAAAAAATTTCCTCATTCATCATAGCTTTCGGGATTGCTGGAATCTACCATGTTCTGTATCAGTGGTTCCTGAAGTGTAGTCTGGGGATCCCTGGGAGTCCCTACTGTCCCTTTAAGGAATCTGCAAGCTCAAGCCTATTTTCATAAAACCAAGGAATTACTTGTCTTTCACTCTCATTTTCTCACGGGTGTACAGTTGAGTTTTCCAGAGGCTGCATGATGTGGAAAGACAGAAAGTAAATATTTCAGATTTGCAGGCCGCAGGGTCTGTCAAGACTGCTCAGCTCTGCCCCTGCAGAGAAGTCCTACGATTTGTTAACAAATGGGTGTCACTGTGCTCCAGTAAAGCTTAATTTACAAAAATAGGCGGTGGGGTGGATTTGGCCCACAGACCCTGATTTGCCAACCCCGATCTAAACTGCAGCTGTGACTCAAGCCTGAGAAAATGTCTGTGTCACACTGTCATGAGGCTTTGTAACAGGAAGGTGAGGTACCACCCGATCGCATACAAAAGAGCACAACGACTTAGAATTTGTGAGGACGCGGTGACAGCAGCAAGCCCTGAGAAGTGGTCCTCAGAATGAAAGAACAAAATAAATATTTTGATCAAACAGAGCACAAAGGCAAAAGCACAAAAATCAGGAACACTTAAACCTAGGCCCTACAAACCCGGGGGCATCCGCACGTTAAAGAATAGCATATGTTCACGATGAGGGTTCTGAGTCATCGAGGAAATGTCTAATTATCTTCTATATACTTCTCTTACAAGTGGCAAAGAAATGCATCATTTTAAAAAAGACAGACGCAACTATTTCTGTCAGTGAGTTATGCGTTTTTCACAGTCACTATCTGTCAAACCCGGGTCTGACTCACGCTTCTTTCCTGTTCGTTCCCATTTCCAGTGAATCAGCACATCCCTGTGACCCGTCCTCAGCTGAATGTGTGCTCTTCACGACTACTTTGGAAAACATTTGCCGTACCTACTAGAGCTTGAACATACGCATATCCAGGGACCCAGCAATTTCACTCCTAAGTGTACATCCACAGCCCTATTTTTTAATAGCCCGAATTGTAAACTACCAAATGCCTATCAATAGTAGAATGAGTAAGTGGACTGTGGTAAGTTCACGTAACGGCACTCCATTATACAGCAATAAGACCGAACAATCTACAAGTATACACAACAGGATGTACGAATCTCTATGTACTGTTGAGAAAAAGAAGCCAGAAATGTATGATTTCATTTATAAAATGTCAATAGCAAGCAAAAAGAATCTATGCTTTTAATAGGACAGATACTTTTAGACCAAAGATTATAAGTAGAAGGGAGCCCAAGACAGGTAATGTTTTGTTTGTTTCTTTC
This sequence comes from Avahi laniger, assembly GCA_963575035.1. Classification (NCBI taxonomy): domain Eukaryota; kingdom Metazoa; phylum Chordata; class Mammalia; order Primates; family Indriidae; genus Avahi; species Avahi laniger. Next base: position 39,939 of record CAUYSK010064601.1, on the reverse strand, counting down.
TTTCTTGAGATGGGGATCTTGCTATGTTGCCCAGGCTGGATTTGAAATCCTGGGCTCACGTGATCCTCCGCCTCAGCCTCCCAAGTAGCTGGGACCACAGGTTCGCGCTACCATGCCTGACTTGTTTCTTGATCTGCATGCAGGTTACGTAAGTGTGTCCAATTTGAAAATTCATTGAGCTATACAACAATGATATGGCACTTTTATGTATGTACATCATGATTTACTATTAAAAATCTGTCCTAGCTTTCAGTTTCATTGTATCGATCCGGAACTGATTATACCCCTACCCCTAGTCTCTCTCTACCTCTCTACCCTTTCCAGTATGGCTCAGACCCACTTGTGAAGTTAATCTACCAGAAACGGCTCCTTCATCTTACCCCCTGCCCGTACCTATTCTATACGCAGGAGGACTGACCTTCAGTTGCCCCCCTTAGGGAACTCCCCTCACAGAGTAAAGTCTATAATCTCTAATTTATTCTCACACCCGATATACTCTGTATTTCCCATTCTACCTTCCAAGCCTTTCTCCCTCATTATTCCCCCGTAACCTACCATTTCACCAGACCGAGTCTGCTGTGCCACGTGCAGTCCTCTTTCTAGGCCTTTGTCCACACTCTCGCCACCTGTTATTTGTACCTTTAATTTGGCACTTCATCAAATACTTACCCTGGGATATCTCATATTGTCATTTAATGTTTTGCTGTGAATGTGTTCTCTTTTTAAATTCAGGTGCAATTTACATACAATGAAATGCATGGACCATAAATGATCAGTTATATGAGTTTTTACAATTGCACATACCCATGTAACCACTACCATCAAGATCCTGAACGTTTCTACCATTCTAAGAAGTTCCCCTGAACACCCTTTCTAGGCAATCTCCCTCCCCTGACACAAAAAACTAACTCTCTGAATGTTTACAACCACAGATTAGTGTTGCCTGCCCTTGATGACACATACGTACCTTTCTGACAATTACACATTTAGATGTTCAGGAGAATGGGAAGGAGACCTCAGAGTAGAACTAAACGGTGGTGTGGGAAGACCATGGCGGCGCATCTCTTGGATCGCTCGTTCCCTGTCAGTAGAGAGCAAACGAGAGAGATTATACGCAAGCACCTGAAAACCCAAAGTGACATAAGGTGCTGTTAGTTAACTAAGTAATTTCTATGAAATTAATTACTTAGTATTTCTACTAAATTTAAATCCTATGTCTTTATATGATTTTTAAGTAGTGAATAAAAGATCTCAAAAGAATATGCGTTATGACAGATAGTTCAAAATCAACTATGGCATAATCATGTCTGAATAGTAGGTTGTCATTAATATTTTGGAATGCTCAAAATATATTTCATGAAAAAAGTAAGATACCATGTATACACAAAGACACACAAAAACACACATGACTAGATGTTAAGCCCCCAAATGCTAATAGTGACTATGGAAGGTAGAACTTATAGATAATTTTAATTTTCTTCTTTATACTTTAAAATAAAAAAAATCGTAACAAACCTGCTTAACGTGTTCTTAAAAATTAAAACTTCTACGTCGGCAGGCAAATTCCTGACCTGACCTGACCCTGCTGCGGGGTCTGGTGCCGTTCACCACTCCCGGCTGTCGTGACGCTGCCGTCTCCGCTTCTCTCTCCTGCCTGCCTGACCGTTTCCTAGTTCTTTCACTGGATCCTTTGCTGCTGCCTGTACTGCCCAGGGCTAGGTTTACATTCACTTATCCAGTGCTTTGTACGTCAACAGCTCCCCAGATCTACATCTTCAGTTCTGTTTTACGGTCCAGACCCATCTACAAGTTTCTACGGGACATCCCCAGGTGCCCGACACACCCTAAACTGACCTTTCCCTGCCGACTCCAGGCTTGGGGAGGTTCCATCCTCAAGTGTGCCCATAAAACCCTGCAGCCATCTCTGTCCCTGCAATTACATCCTGTCTTCCTCGTTATACTGGGTCCTCTGAGAGTCAGTTATTCATTTGAGTACCTTATTCAACTGGTATTCCTAGCATGTGGTATCGTGCCTGACCTATCATGAAAATAATGTCTGAACTATTGTGCCTCTACACACACCATAACAACAGGCTCTTTTTATCTTTATACCTTGCTGAATGTGAAAAGATTGGAAAACTAAAATGTATTCAGTTTACTCTTTGGTGTTGCTGCCTATCAGACCACCCTTACATGGCAACCTTCCTCCTGCTTTTAATTTCAAGCTGGTTGGTTTCCTTCCTTTCCCATCTCTTCTTGCACTACCCCTGGCATTTTTTGTTTTGTTTTTATTTTTTTGTAGTGACAGGGTCTTGCTATTGCCCAGGCTGGTCTTGAACTCCTGGCCTCAAGCAATCCTCCCACCTTTTTTTAAAAAGAGACTCCTTGTGTAGCCCGGGCTAGAGTGCAGTGGCTAGTCACAGGAGTTGGATGCTGCAGTGTGCCATGATGGCACCTGTGAAAAAAGCCAGGGCACGTAGTGGCCCATGCCTGTAGTCCCAGCTACTCAGGAAACTGAGGCAGGAGGGTTGCTTGAGCCCAGGAATTGAGCTATGATGATGCCACTGTATTCTAGCCAGGGCAAGAGAGTGAGACTCTGTCTTAAAAAAAAAAAAGGCTGGGTATGGTAGTACATACCTATATTCCACCTACTGGGGAGGCTGAGGGAGAAGATTATTTGAGCGCACAAAGTTTGAAGCCAGCCTGGGCAACATAGCAAAACTCATCTCAAAAAAAAAAAAAAGTTTTGAGGTAAACAGGTAAGAATAAGAGAACTCAAAAATTGACCTCATAAGCAATTTGACACTCTTTGCTATTTGGGAATGAAATCACGAGAATATTGATATCTATGGTATTAATATAGTAAGAAAGAGTGACGGAAGAAAAGTAATTTGGCAATTAATTTGAAAATTAGACTTCCAAAGTTTGCTATTTGTAAGCCATATTAAATCCTTTTTGGAATAGGGTAAGGAATACATAAAAACACTGTCCAGTGCTAAAACATTTTTTCTTACCGTTCATATCTTTCAGCTGAAATCTGTCTTTTCAAAGCATCAAAATCTGTTTGTAACTGTACCACTTTAGCTCGAAGCATGGTATTTTCCCGGCTTTGACTAGTTCTTAAAACAAATTTAAAATCAAAGAAATAAATAAAAAAATATCTGTTTTGTGGAGTCAAGTGCTAGGGATTTTTATTAATAGAAATGGAGGTGATGATTAAGGATAGAAAAAGAAGATCAAGATCTTACAATAAATAATTCTCTAAACTTCTAGAGCTTTTATCACAAAATTTTATTTTCATTATCTGTTTTATTTAGCAAACATTTACTGAGCTTCTATTCTAGTATGTGCTAGGCACTCCAGCAACACTGGGACTACACATTTGTATAAGACATGAACTAGAAAGTATCTTCATTGGCTTTCTTGACTCTTGCCTCAGAAAGAGAAATATTTTTAACTCCTTTTATTATAAAAGTGCATTTTTCCACCTGTACGATCTACTCTGGGTTTCCTCCCCTCTTCTAACAAATATCCCCAGACCTCTCCATTCTAAAAAAGATAACATTCAGTATCCTCCATCAATCAATAAACTTATGAGGGTCAAATCTCACAGTCTTTTCTAAGTCTTGCTCCTAATCTACAGATTGAGACATAGCTGCCTCTTCCCATCCTGAAATGTTCTATTCTTCACTGACTCTGTTCTTTCCTCAAATTTAGGCACTTCCTCAAGTTCACTCTTTTCGCTCACTCCCATAGTGAAGATATATAAATTTACATCTCCAAATGTGATGTCTCTCCTGAGCCATTCCCCTGAATTACCCAAAGCAGCGGATACTTAAGTCAAATATTTTGGTTCTGTACCAACCCTTCACACGAACACACCTTTCTCCCTCCTCAAAAAAAACTGAAAACTTATTTTTGACAAACTATTTTCATCACATAGATTGATTTATGACACTTACAATTTGCTTTCTGAAAGGGTTAACTTCTCCTTAAGTAGCTGAATTTCTGTATCCTTCTCATGGGAGGTTAAATGAGAATGAAATTCTTTGTCTCTATTTGTAGCCAACAATGATTCCAGGTTTTTAACTGTATGTCTCTCATTCAAGAGTTGTTTTTTTAACAGGTCTGATTCTGATTTTACATTTTCTAATTCCACTGCAACCTACAGGAAAAACAAAGTAAGATTACTTCAGTATAATTTTAGACTTACTCTGAAAAATTATTTGTCTGACAATATAATAGCTCTGCAGAACTATTCACCCATCAATTGTTTCAATTTGAGTACTGGTCAAAGATTTTGAACCATTTAACTATAAGAAAAACACTGTTTTCAAAACAATCTTTGTTATTTTTAATAACAGCTTACTTGGCTATAAGACCTACTGCAACCCTCAAATAGTTTTCAGTCATGCTACCTTGTCAAGAGAGAACCATTAACACAAAACCCTTAAATGTAGCCATCCTATTCAGCCATGCGGCCCTTCTGGTCTATTAAATATGTTTAGTCTGACTACACAGTCAAGCCAGTATTGCAGCGTCTTAGTACCTGAAAATAAAGATACTACTAGATGAGTGAAAACTGCAAACACTCATGTTTGAAAACACACATTAGCTTGTTTAAAGTAATGCTTCTGTCTGGGAACAAAAGATTCTAGCTAATTGTTTAAGATTTAAACAACTTGAGATTTTTATTAGGAAACATATTCCACTTAGAAAGCATTCAAGTCTTACTTTTAAACAGAGAAAGACTATATTGGGATATGCTCCTAATATATAATTAGAAGATTCATAATCTCCTAAATACCCATCTATTCCAAAACAGAGAGCACCTAATTTCATCACCATGATTGTCAGAGAAATCTTCACAAAGAATCTAGTAGTCAAAATCCTATAGTTAAAGGTAACTACTCCAAAAAGGAAGGAATTTATTGGGTACTGAATGGTGAAGTAGAACAATTAGAGCAGGGCTCAATAAAATAATGTGCCAAGTCATCTTCTCTTTAGTTCTTACCCTCTCAAACTCAAGGCTTTTGGAATTCAATTGTTGGGTCATAATATCTTTGCCTGAATCAAGCTTTAGGCAAAGTTCTCTAAGAGATGACAAATCATTTAAAACTGCTGCTTTCTCATCTTCTTGATGTCTCAGCTCTTCTTCTAATCTAGACATGGCTTTTGCCATTGACGAGATCTGAGATTCGTAAGCATGATGGGCATTTATGTGCTGAAAAAAGGAAAAGCAACAGGTAAAACGTTAAAGTAACCCAATAATTTTAAGGGTTTGAATCTGTGCAGCCACAAACTCACTTTAGAAAAGTTTGAGAGCCAATTATTGCATATTCTAAAATACTCCCAGGAGGTTGCCTGCTATTTAAAGATGGCCTAATTAATACTTAAAAAAGGAATTGTGTATAATTACTAATCATGGTAACTAAATATCTCATGTATTTATTTGGAAGAGGCAAAGCTGAAAATTATTCTATATCAATTTAACCCAGGGTTCCTATTTTTTAATTGAACTCAAAATTTTGTTACAAGGTTTTTATTAGACTGTCTTTATGACAAAAGCTTATTTAAATCCACATGTAAAAAATTATGGTGGACCCTTACTTTATACTATTTGTAAAAATTAATTCAAAATGGATCAAAGACCTGAACCTAGGAGCTAAAACTATAAATCTCTTAGAGGAAAACGTAGGGGAAAAGCTTCTTGACATTGGATCTAGCAATGATTTCTTGGATATGACACCAAAAGTATAGGCAACAAAAGAAAAAATAGATTAACTGTACTTCAACAAAATTAAAAACTTGTACATCAAACATTATCAACAGAGTGAAAAGGGAACTCAAAGAATGGGAGAAAATATTTTCAAATCACATATTTAATAAGGGTATTAATCTCCAGAATATACAGAGAACTCCTACAACTCCACAACAATGAAAAACCACCTGATTAAAAAATGAACAAAGGGGCTATGTACAGTGGCTCATTCCTATAATCCTAGCACTTTGGAAGGCAGAGGTGGGAGGACTGCTTGAAACCAGGAGTTTGAGACCAGCCTAAGCAATACCATAAGATAAAAAATTTAGCCAGGCATGGTGGCATGCACCTGTAGTCCCAGCTACTTGGGAGGCAAAGGGAAGAAGATCGCTTGAGCCCAAGAATTTGAGGTTGCAGTGAGCTAAGATGACGCCACTGCACTCCAGCCTAGGCAACAGAGACTTGACAAAAAAAGAAACAAAGCCAAAAAAACCCACAAAGGCTTGACTAGACATATTTTCAAAGAAGATACACAAATGGTCAATAAGCAAATGAAAAGATGCTCAGCAACACTAATCATTAAGGAAATGTAAATTAGAATCACAATGAGATACCTCTTCATTCCCATTAAGATGGCTATTATAAAAAAAAATCCAAAAAACAAAATTACAAGTAGTTGGAACCCTTGCACATTGCTGGTGGAAATGTAAATTGGTACAGTCCCTGTAGAAAACTAAATGGATCTTTCTCAAAAACTTAAACAGAATTATCATATGACCCAGTATTTCCACTTCTGGACATATACCCAAAAGAATTGAAAGCAATGACTTGAAGAGATATTTGTACACCCATGTTCACAGCAGCATTATTCTCAATAGCCATAAGGCGGAAACAAACCAAATGTCCACTGCCAGATGTACGGATAAACAAAATATGGTACATACATACAACAAAAGTACATGAAGTGAATGTTAAGGCTAAGTGAAATTAGCCAGTCACAAAAGGACAAACATTTTACGATTCTGTGAGTCAAATTCATAGAGACGGAAAATAGGGTGGTTGCCAGGAGATGGGGTCGGGAGAACAAGGAGTTAGTGTTAACAGGAGTGGAGTTTCAGAGGGCAGGACAACAAGCACTGCAGACAGACGGTGGTGAGAGTTGCGCATTATGAATGTACTTAAGCTACAGAACTGGACAATTAAAAATGGCAAATTTGATGTTATGTATGTTTTACTACAGTAAGAAAAAGTAAGGGGCTCCTAAGCAAATTATCAAAATGACAAAAAATTACCACTGAGTTTGATTTTATCAATGCTTATAGTCTCATGTCAATAAAGTATCTCTGAATGTCTTCTGTTGCACTAAATAATGGCTTCAAAAGACAAATCAAAGCATTACCTCTTGAATTTCTTTTTCTAATAACTCTACTCTTTCTCGAAGGTGTCTCCTCTCTGTGTCAATAGAAAGAAGTTCCAGTCGAACTGAGCTGCTTTCTCCCTCAGCCTGATGGGCCTTCACCTCCCAGTCTTCAGCCCGGTTATGGAGCATCTGAAATCTATCTAACAAATCTTGATTTTCTTTTTCCTGGTTTAAGCATAATAAAATTGTTTCCAGATTAGTAATTGTCACTCACTGGAACACTCATGCCATACACACACACACGTTAGGAATTTTGCTCTAATCTAGGAAGCGTTAGATATCTGTGCAGGTACTAAACTAAGATCTACAGAGAAATAAAAAAAAGGCAAGCTCTCTACTCTCAAATGTTTAGTATCTAATAGTGGAGACAAAATAAACAAACATGAAAAAGTTTTTTTCAAAATCAGTCTTAAGTCCAACTCGAACAGTGTTTTCACCTTAGCAGCCATCAAGCTCTCCCATCGCGACACCTCGGTTATGTAGTTATGAACTCTGCTCTTCATATCTTCTTTTTCTTGTACCGCTGCTTCCAATTCCAAGGAGATTTCCTACAAATTAGAAAATTGAAAACAAATCTAAAATGAACACAGTACCAAATAAGTTCTGTTTATATTAAAATAGCTCCTTTGGAGTTGGGGAATATGAGAGAGTAGGAAAAAAGGAAAATTGTTCCTAAGGGTTATTTCCACATATTTTTCCTGGCTGATCTTGACTTTTTAACCAAACTTAACCACACATCCTGATCATGTATCTGGCATTTATACTAAGGGTTAGCAATAATCAGGGGTTGGCATTTTTAAAAAATTGATGTAACAGGAATATATTTTATACTGAATAATACTGAAAGTAACTTTTGAAAAACATAAAATATTTACAACAGGAAAATTATTGGTCTCCTTGGTATAATCCTTTAATAAACTAGCACAAACAAAACCAACACCTTTCAGTATATGCCATTCTAAAATATGCATTCATTTATTTACAGGTATATCTCTAAGCCAGTGGAAGTAAGCACAAATAATTATCATCTATTATGTGTCTTTTAAACACAGAAACTGCCCTGGGAGTGATGCTGAGGTCCTCATCCATTGTTTAGTATTTAGCAAACAATGAGTAGGTACTATAAAACTATCAAAGTTTATGCACTGTTTCCATACCTGGTTTTCTCTTGCCATTGTAGCCAGATCATCTTGTAATCTTCTGTTTTCCTTATAACATACTTCTCTTGATCTTCCTACTTCATCAAGTTCTTTGTTAGCCGCATCAAGCTGGCGCTGGAGACTGCTTATCTCACGTTCTCGATTAGTCAATGTTTCCTTTAGCTGGCTGTTAAATAAGAGGTGTGGAAATAATAAAAAAAAAGCTTTTTGGAAAACTGTAGCTCAATTGTTTAAAAAACTGTTGAAGTCTAAGTATACTTAACATATAAGATATATTAAGAACATAAGAAATTACAACTATTGCATTAAAATACTAATTAAGTAAAGTAGATTATTTTAGATCTCTACCAATCATTATATGCAAATAAAGTCATAAAATAAGTACATATTCCAAAAGCAAAGTAAACACAGAAAATTTTTAAACATCAAGAGCAAAACATTATAATCAACTGGCAAGTATTTATTAAATATTTACAACCCCACTGGTACATAAAAACTAAGGGTATGTAAAATGAATATAAGTGACTTTTGTCTTGAAATGGCTTACAATTTTTCTGGAGACTAGATACAAAATTTTGTAACAGTGTTTAAGATAGGTTTAGATGGAGAACAAATTCAAGATTGGCTATGAAAGTAATCTATGTTTTGATGATTAGTGCCTGAACAGGGTAATTACAATAAAAATAAAGAGCAAACAGGTATGTGGAAGAATAGTTAATGAGACATAAGATGACATAAGATGTTTAGATGTGAGTGACAGAAAAGGGGAGAAAGTTAAAGAGGGAAACATATTTCCAAGCAGGAGAGTGAGAAAATATTGCTGCCATTAGCAAAAAAGGAGAAATTGGAAAAAGAATTTTCCTATTGCTGGATTGCTACCAAATACATAAAACTAAAAGTTTCTAAAAAATCTGGATGCCATTTCATTCATTACTTACTTCATAGATAATTCATACTCTGAGACTGTTATCGTCATCTGAGCAATAGTTTTTTCCTATTAGGAAATATAAAAATATATGATTCTAAACCATTCATATAGAAATATCTTTAAATTTTTATAACTTATCACATTTATATAGTCAGACATATAGTTCAATTATATAAATTGTGTCACAAAAGAAAGCTCCAAGTAAACACGTTTCCAAGACTCAACTGTATATCACATGTCAGCATGTTTCTACCCACCCTTCAGTGGTTTTCTTGAGTTTGCTTTAATGAGATCTCATAAAATCATGCTCTAGAAATAGATAAAATCACATTTTCAAGATTCAAATTATTAGAATAAAATGAAATTTAAACATATTAGAAGACATGGCCCTGGGTTTTAAGAACTTGTATGTGGGTGATAAGATCCACATATTTGAAACAAAGAATAAAATAATATTTTCTGTTCAGACACTGGAAAATGATATTTAACAGGCACGTACTTTATTAACTAGATTTTCTTGCAAATTTGCAATCTTTTCTGTCTTCTCATCTACAGTCTCCTGTAGAAAGTCTTTTTCTTTATCAATGACACCTATGGTCTTTTTCATTACATGAGCCTCCTCATCCTGTGAAGTCATCTTAAGATTTAGTTTATCTATAAATGAAAAGAAAGGTTTGTTAGACAATGTAAATTAGCATTAGCAAAAACAAAATTTAAAAACACTCACCTATTTTTTCCTCCAGTATTTTAATTTGTGCTTGGGCTGATTCAAGTTCACCTCTCTTTATGGAAAGTCGATGCTGATAGTCATCAAGGGACCGCTGTAGCTGCTCATTTACCATCCTAAAGAATCAGTGGACAAAAATGAATGGTATTCTTTATCTCTCAAAAAAATAATTTTTAAAAACAAGAAGTCTTAAAAAAATTTGATTTCTTATTTTTTAAGTTTCATTTATTTCTCAATTTAGAGCTCTTCCAGTATAATCAAGGGCATTATATTATATATCATTTATTTCAACAAACTTACCTAAGTGAGTTCACCTCTGTCTTCTGATGAGATGAGTCACCAGTCACATGGCTAAGTTTTTGAGCTTGGAGTTTTGATTTGTTCTCTAATGACTCTATTGTTTCTTTCATTAATAACATTTTAGACTTTAATTCATATTTTTCGCTTTCAAGCTATAATTTAAATTTAAAAAATTAATAGGTATATATCTTAATATCTTAATTTCATTTTTCTTAGGCACTCTAATAATATTTCTAAAAGAAAACTAAGGAAATAAATTAGATTTATTTTAAAAAACACTTCAAAAGTCATGTGTAGATTTTAGGTTCCAGATGTTAAAATGAGCATACACAATTCATCTCTTTTTCTTACTTTCACTAAAATTAAAGAAAAGATACAAACAAAAAATAAGAATAAAGAAAGAAAAGAAAAGAATATATCTACAACAGCAATGAAAGAGGAAGGCAAGCCACCAGCAGAGTGAAAATTTTGAGAAATTTCTAAAAAACAGTAAGTAATAGGACTGAATTGAGGAAAAACCAGAGCAGAAAATACTGTAACCCAAACACAAGATTTATGTGGAGAAAGTGTAAAATCTTCCTGAATGACATAAAACATAACCTGCTCTAATGTAAAGGCACATCATGTTTCTGGAAGGGAGCATAATATTGTAAATGTATTAAAATGTCCTCAAATAAGTTTAGATTCAATGAAATTTTAGTAAAAATTCTAACAGAATCTTTTTTTTAAAAAAAGAGGGATGGCTTAGATTTGATTCTAAATTCATTTCAAAAAAAGAAAGTGAAAAAACAGGAAAAATGTGGGGAAAAAAGAATGCAGGTAGACTTGCTTTGTAAGATATTAAAACAAACTATAAAGCTGATATAATTAAAACAGTGAGAATTTCGCACAGAAACAGACAAGCAAACACATGGAAGTGAAAAGAATATAAAAAACATCATGTACACATGTAAATCTAGAAAAGACAGCATTTTAGAGAAGTAGTAAAAGGATAAAACTCTTTAATAATAAGAGTAGGGACAGATTCACTGGAGAAAAGAAAAGCTAGATTTTTACTTTATTTTATATGCAAAAACAAATTCTAGATGGAATAATGACTTATGTATAAATTTCAAAACCAAGAAATATTAGTAATAAATGTTAAGACTGACGACATACATTTTATCTCTCCTCCCTCTGGAAACATTGCTAAAATGACAGTAAAGGAATAAGAATGAAAAGCTCTAGAAGGGAGGTCATCGGGGGAAAAACTAGAACCAACAGGCATATGGTAGAGATGTTGGAGGTCTTGAAAAAAATTAGCAATAGGTTCGATGAAAACCAAGTAACAAAATGCAAAGCAAAACAAAACAAAGGCAATTATTAACTTCTGGAAAAAGAAGATCTACAAGAAAAAAGGCAGTTTTGTGGGCCTTATGGTCTGTTACCACTACTTAACTGTAGCACAAACAGCCCCAGACAATATGTAAACAAATCAGCAAAGGTGTGTTCTAACAAAAACCTAATTTACAAAAATAGAGCCATACTTTGCTGACCCTCATCTAGGGCACATATCTGGAAAGAGAACTGTTGGCTCACAGGGTGTGCCTTTGCTACATAATACCAAATTATTCTGCAAAGAGGTACCAGTTTGTACTCTCGGGAGCCACACGCATATTTGCTGATACTTGCTACAACTTGTTAATTTTTGATGCCCTGATACAAAATGATTTTAGTATGGTTTTAACTTATATTTCTCCTATTATTGAGGTAGAACATCTTTTTATGTTTATTAGCCATTTGTAATTTTTTCCTTCAATGAAGTGTTTATTCATATCTTGTGTTAAAGGTTTTTTTGGAGGGAAGTTGGGGTTAAATGTGTAACAAGTTGTTCTCTCAATTAGTGGCTTGTCTTTTCAATTTATGGTAAGTAAAGTTTTTGTCAATGTGTTCCTATTTATCCATGTTTTCCTTTAAGAAATAAACTTATTTGTGTTTTTATCTTGTTTAGGAGCACACATTCTGACACTAGACACCTGCTAGCTGATCTTGGGCAAGTTTCCCCTGCCTAAGTTCCCTCATCTGTAAAATGATAATAATTCATACTCTGAGACTGTTACCGTCATCTGAGCAATAGCTTTTTCCTATTAGGAAATATAAAAATATATGATTCTAAACCATTCATATAGAAATATCTTTAAATTTTTATAACTTATCACATTTATATAATCAGACATATAGTTCAATTATATAAATCATGTCATAAAAGAAAGCTCCAAGGAAATGTATTTCTAATACCCAATTGTACATCACATATCAGCATGTTTCTACCCACCCTTAAATGGTTTTCTTGAGTTTGCTTTATTGAGAGTCAAGGTGGCTAAAGTTTGCAGGCCAGATACTAGAGGAGAACTGCACAAAGTAAGAGCTCCAGAGATCTATAAAGTGTACCCTCTACGTCTTCAACTGAGTAGAGCTCCACACAGAGAAAACTACCGAAGGCCAGGGAAAGAGCCACTAAAGAATGAGAGGGAACAATACTCAGTGTTCATGCATGGTCAGGAAAAGTTCCTGTTCCCACCAGTCATTTGAAAACCTCATAATTCATGGGACAACAGGTAGGATGCTCAAAAGGGTTTTATTTCCATGGTAAAATAAAATTAGTCTGAGACTAAATGCTCCTTTGGTCCCACCTAATGAAGCTTAAAAGCAAGAGTGAAAAGATCAGGCTACTTCCGTAACCACAACCCAGAACAAACCTCAAGAGTATTTACAGGCATACGAGCTATCTAAGAACCAAGAAGGTAAAATTAACAATGTCTGGCATCCAATTTAAAGTTACCAGGCCCACAAAGAGGGAGGAAAACGCAACCCAGGATGAGGTGAAAAACCAACCAACCCAGGTGACAGAATTAGGAAGCAAATAAATTAAATCAGCAAAGACACTGTAAAAGAAACTAGCCAAAACAAAACACAGAGAGAAAAACAGACTGGCAGAAAACACACCAAATTGTCAAAAATCCTATCTCTGAGGAGAGTAATGAAGAATGAAGGTGAATTTCACTTTTTACTCTATCTCCATTATATGATTTTTTTTTTTACAAGAGCAAAACAACAATAATCATAGCTAAGACTACTAGGCACTTACAATATCACAAACCCTCTTCTAAGTTCTTTATGTGTATTAACTCATTTAATTTTCACAAAAACCTAAGAAATAAGTACTAGCACTACTTCTGTTTTATAAATAAAGAAATCGAGGGACAGAAAGGTCAAATAACTTACCTACAGGTAATAGGAGGTGGAGTTGGATTTGAACTCAAATAATCAGACTCCATCCTCCTAACTGCTGTTATACAGCTTTCCTAGTAGACATTTTATAATTTTAAAAATATAGTGTATTAAAACTATAATTGATATAGTTATTTATAACACAATCTATCCCAAATCTGGTTTAATAAGTTACCTGATGGTTAACACATGTCAAATGTTCAACAGTTTTCTCTAATTCTGACTTTCCATGAAGACTCATTTCCTGGATATTCTGAAAAAGAATTTTATAGAAAATATTCATTTATATCAGATAATAAAACAAAATCACCAAGGTAAGCAATGCAAGTCTACAGTACTATTATATTCTATTTGTCTTTTTATAAAACATGGAAACGTGTTAGAAAAAAATCATTACACATTTTACAAAAATGATGCCTTTGGTAAAAAAAAAAAAAAAAGGCACACTAGGTTCTCATCTTTCACACTCTCTACCTCCATGTGTGATTGTGGCAGAAGACAAAGACTGGTATGGATTCATTTGTAAAGATTTATACAGATCAATCCATACTAGCACAACTAGAGAAGGACAGAACCAGCGAGCTAAGAAACAACCTCAGGAGTATGCCCTCACAAGAGGAGCTGTAAGAGAAACAAAATGCAAAGGAAGACAAAACAAGATTAGAAAGACCTAGGAAACAGAATACCACGTGGCCATGCAAAGAGATCACAGTTTCAAGAACAGGCTGGTCAATGGTATAAACACAGGGGCTGTTTTTCTAGTCAAATGACCTATCCAATTCTTGCTGCTGCTAAGTCTAGAATAAGTGATATAATTGGGTGTTCACTGAGAGTTTTTCTAGTGTGGATTCATACTTCCATCCACAGTGTTCATTAAAAAGAAATAAAGACAGCTAATGTTTGGATTATATATTTGATTGAAAGGGTCACTATACTGTATATACTTATTCATTTATTAAATGACCCGGCTAGTATTAATTGCGTATATACTCTATACCAAGTACCAGGCAAGGTGTCAGGAATACAGGAGTGAGTAAAATGGATAAAGTCTCTGACTTCATAGATACTATAGCCTAGCATAAAAGATAAACTTTAAACAAGATTCATAAAATCCATTAATATTCTGCTAGGAAAAGGAATTTTATGCCAATTTATCAAGAGAGAATCTAGAGTCTAGGGTTCATTTCCTATCTGAGGAAATGATGTTTAACCTAGACTTAAAGGATGAACAGGAACTAGCTAGACAAGGAGACTGAAAGGTATGAAGGAATCTTTCTTTTTTCTTTTTTTTTTTGGAGGCAGAATGCAGTGGTGTCATCACAGTTCACTGCAACTTCAAACTCCTGGGCTCAAGCGGTCCTCCTGACTCAGCCTCCTGAGTGGCTGGGACTAAAGGTGTGTGCCACCATGGCCAGCTAATTTCTCCATTTTTTTGTAGAGATAGGGTCTCACTCTTGCTCAGGCTGGTCTCGAACTCCCGAGCTGAAACAATCCTCCTGCCTCCGCCTCCCAGAGTGCTAGGATTACAGGCATGGCGTGAGCCACTGCACCTAGCCTGAAGGAATCTGTCAATAGTCTGTGTAGAACGCTGGAGGCAAGAAAAAGTCCATTAGGCCTGGAGTCTTGAGAAAAAGTAGGGTGAGAAACAAGGAAGATGAATTTGGGAAAAAGAAGCTAGACCTTGAAATAGACAAGAGTCATCATTCACTGAAGTCTTTGAAAACAATTAATGGATTATAAATAGCAAGCAACATGATCAGATTTATATCTTTGAAGGATGACTCTGATTTCAATGTCAAATACAGATTTGAGAGAGACAAGGCTAGTACAAAGGCCACTAATACAATAACACAGATGAGAAAGAACAACGACCAGAACAGGATGGTAGCAGGGAAACGGAAAGAAGTAAATAAATTCGAGAGAAAGTAACGTGAGCTCAGGAGCCAAACTCCTTGCGACTCCCACCTGGATGACCTTGGGCAAGTTATTCAAACTCACCGTAACTCAGAGACCACCTCTGTAACCAGTACCTATCAGAAAAGGCTATTGAGAAGATTTACTGAGACAGCCCACACAAAAAGCACTTAGAACAGCACCTCCCACATTGGAAGGGCTTAGTAAATGTTACATAATATGTAAGAGGTAGCATTGATAGGGCCTGGTGATTGAGAGATACGAGCTTTCAGGGCCAGCTTAGTGATAATGCTTGGACTTGACAACTGGCTGGATAGTGGGGAAAGAGCAAACACTGGAGGAGACTTAAGGATTGAGATGACCAGTTCAGTTTTTAAGTAAACACCTGTTGTAAACTCACAAAATCCTGCCTCCTATAACCCATAAGGGTTCTGGTATTATGAATGTTACCTTCTCTGAGTTTTCAGTACTATTGCATTTCTTTAATCCTATTTTTATATTCCTTGGTCATTTCAACAGATATGGAAAAGGATAAGGCAGGAGCTTGTGCTAAAACCTGCCAAACTGACAGACGTTTCCCATTTGGTAATTTTAACACTTATTTTTATAACACTTTCTGGAACGCAGTATTCCAGAAGATTCCAATTAAAAGTATTCCTAAACTGTATTTTGGAGATAAAACTAACTAAAAATTTGTGACATAAAAGCTAGCCTTATAATGCTTACATGTTTTTATTCCTAATTTTAGCTGCTTTCAAAGTACTAATTTAATAATATTAATTGCAAGTAAACTATGGAATCTATAATAACAATATTTAATATTTATACTGTGCTAAGCACCATTAAGTGCTATGTATTAATGAATTAATATATTTATTTTTTGGAGATTATAAAAAATATATTGTCCCAGATATGACACCAAATGCACAAGCAACAAAAGAAATACATAAATTGGACTTCAATCAAATTAAAAATTTTTGTTCTTCAAAGACACCATTAAGAAAATGCAAAGATGACCTGCAGAATGAGGGATAGTACTTGCAAATCACTTATCTGATAAGGGTTTGTATCAAGAATATATAAAAAACTCTCAAAACTCAATAATAATGAGACAAATAACCCAATGTTAAAATGGGCAAGGAATCTGAATAGACATCTCTCCGAAATAAGACATAAAAATGGCTGATAAGAACATGAGAAGATGCTCAACATCATTAGCCACTGGGGAAATGCAAATCAAAGCCACAATGGCTACTACTTCCCATCCACCAGAATGAGTACAATACAAAAGACCACGTAAGTATTGATGAGGAGGGGGAGAAATTAGAACTCTTATTCACTGTTGGTGGGAATGTAACGTGGTATAGCGAATTCTGGAAAACAGTTTGGCCTCAGTGGTTAAAGACAGACTTACCATATGACCCAGAGAGTTACCATATGACGAGGCATATACTCAAGAGAAATAAAAACATATACCCACACAAAAAGTTCTACATAGCTGGGCATGGTGGCATGAACTTGTAGTCCCAGCTACTCGAGAGGTGAGGCTGGAGGATTGCTTGAGCCCAGGAGTTTGAGGCTGCAGTGAGCTATGATCCAACAGAGTGAGACCCTGTCTATATATTTATTTATTAATAAATAAATAAATAAAGTTGTGCACAAGTCCATAGCAGGATTATTCATGGATAAATCCTGAACACATTATGCTAACGAGAGAAGCCAGATATTTAAAAATCACCTATTGAATGATTCAATTTATATGAAATACCCAGAGTAAGCAAATCCACAGAGAAGGAATGTGGATGCGTGGTTGTCTGTGAGGGTCTGAGGGGTAACGGGGAGTAACACTGACCGGTTACGGGATTCCTTTCTGTGGTGATTAAAATGCTCTAAAATTGACCATGGTGATGCTTGCACAAGTCGGAATCCACAGACGGTCCCCAGCTTACATATAGCTAACAATATTTCAGTTTTACAAGAGGTTTATCAGGATGTAACCCTATTGTAAATTGAGGAGCACTGAACTTACAATGGCTCAGCTTAAGATTTTTCAACTTTATGATGGGTTTATCAGGGCATTACATGCATTTTTGACTCACAGTGGCTTTACTGGGACAGAATCTCATTATAAATCGAGAAGCAACTACATTAAAAATCATTGAATTGGTATAATTTAAATGGGTGAATTGTACACTATGTGAATATTTCCATAAAGCTGTTATTAAAAAAAAAAAGATACTGTCTCTCCGCATGAGAAACTTCCTATTGAGTTCAGGGATTGGTAAACTTTTTCTGTAAACACTAGACAGTAAATATTTTTGGCTTTCTTGGTCATATGACTACAAAAGAAGCTACAAATAATATGTAAACAAATGAGCAGGTATTCTAATAATACTTTGTTGACAATGAACTATTCCTCTTAAGCCATTCTTAGATCACAGGCCACAGGTAAACTAAGTGCTCTGGATTTGGCCTGCAGGCTACTGTTTGCCAGCCTCTAATCTAGCTGTACATCCTCAGTAGTAACTTCACAAGAAAATGTATACAAAGACCAATATTTTTCAATAAATTACCTTTCAAAAATACATCAATGTTATTACTTACTTTTAACTGTTCTCTTAAAGCTTCCTTTTCTGCCATAATTCTTCTCAAGTCAGACAATGCAAGTTCTTTTTCCTTTTCCATAAGACTAACAATATTATGGGAGGCTGTACTTTGGGTGGATTCCTGTCTTAGGGCTGATAATTCTTCCTGAGCCTTAAAGAATTAAAAAGATATAAATAAAAAACGCTTTGGATATGCTCCCAGTTAAAAAAGACATACTGAACACATGCTTCCTTCGTTCTCTTCCCAAATCCCAAAAAAACGAGAATAAAAGATTAAAATAGTAAAAATAATAAAACCAAAAAGACCTAGGGAGGTGCCAGCCACAAAATGTTGGAAACTAGATAGCAGACAGACAAGTAGGAATTAATTAAGCAGACCCAAGAAAATCTAAGCCAGAAGTGAAGAAAGCCGAGAAGATCAATTTGCACTGCAGAATCCCAAAAAGACTCAAAGCAAAAACAGCTCTTTCAACTTTTTAACTTGCATGTCTCCTCCCCAGCTCAAAGTAGCAGCAGGATTTCATGGGAGATGGGTATGGGAACAAATTTAGCAGACATCATGCTTTATTAAGGCTCACCTGGCCTTCTATCAACTGAGGTTCTGTAAACAGGGGCAACCTTTACTGATTCCCTCTGCCCTAGAGTAGAGTTTTTTCTCTAGAGGCTAAGTCCTTAAGAGCCAATGTATCCAAATAGTGGTCATCACCCACCATTTTGAGAGACATGCCCCAACATGTCTGAATCCCAAGGATAAACCCGGCTCAGAGTCAGGCTAACACCTGTTCCAGGTAGTTTTAGAAAAAGGAGACTATCTCTAGTTGACCTGACACATAGGCTAGAAAAGAGGAAGAATAAATATGAAAAAAAAATGCGAGAAATCTCTGCTTTAGGAACAGGATGATAGCAGAAACTATAGTTCTCATTATGAAGAAATATCACAAGGTCCATATATTACAGTAATTTGAAGGCTATATACTGGTTCCATTACAGTTAACTGGTTCTATATTATCTGTTGGCTTAATTATAAATTTCTTACTTCATTATATAAGACGCTTAGTTTATCTCTTTCTGCTGTCAGTAATTTAACATTGGACTGTATATCCTCCATATATTTTTCAAATCTTTCTAGCATACGCTGAAGTTCATCTCTTTCTCTTGTGATCAGATGAATTTCTGAATTGTAATCACCCTGGAATATAATTAAAAAACAGAAGTTATCATTTGTTATAATTATCACCACATGGTTGTCACAAGGATGCTGGTGATGAGACTGACTGAAAGATGCTAACAAACAAAAAGAACACAAGTTCATTTAATGTAATTAAGGAACTAAGTTTTTCTAATCCATAATGAGAACAGACGAGAACACTGGCAGTACTGGGACAAATGTGCTGGCCTCCAAGTTCCCAGGAAGGACCTAGCTGCGAGGGATACCACTTTTTCTGATCCCATCAGACGCTTCAGCTGTCATTTTCCTGGAGTTGTTCATACTATTGGTACTTAAAGTGTAATCCCTAGGCCAGAAACATCAGCAGCATTCAGGAACTTGTTAGAAATGCAAATTTGGGGGCCTACCCCAGACCTACTCAATCAGAAACTTGGGTATAGGGCCCAGTAACTATCAATATGTTTTATCAAGCCCTCCAAGTGATTCTGATACATGCTAATTTTTGAGAACCACTAAGTTCATAATCTTCTCCAGGAAAGGGACCAGGAGGGTCTATGTGTACCTGCTTATGCAGTGCAAGTAACTATAACAGCCTAGCCTATTCCTCAGTATTTTCTGTGACTGAATCTAAGATCAATCTCCCAAGGACAGCAATCCCCAACTAACTGTTCCAGCTTCAGACCTACATGAGGTCTATTTTTACAATCAGAGAAATGTAAATATTTCTACCATACAGTGTATATTAAAGATGCTCAATGAATAAGCAACTACTTCCAACATTTTTCAAACACAAATATGCCTACTATTCGGTACAATTCAATAGGTGCCCTATCTTCACTGCTGTTGTAGAAAATAAAAATGGTAAATGGAGACTTGGGATCTATGGTTTCTTGATGTTAAAGTACTAAATGCAGCAGCCCCAAGGAGAGATAATCTGATAATTTGGTGCACTAGGAAGAGTCCTGGCCTATATTATCTGTTGTGCACATACCACGGACAATGTAGACTTGGTAAATGGTAGGTTAAAAAACAAAGGTTTTTTGTGGGGTTAAAAAACAAATGAGGTTAAAAAACAAAGTCTAATCAGAAGACTCAAAACTGTTTGAGAATGGACATAGAATGTTCGGGGAAAAGATGAGAGAAGTGGTAAATTCAGCCAAGTCTGAAATCGAGTGTTTTTTGAGTTGTAAGACTCTGTCCCAAACTTCCGCTAATTTTCCTAGTGTGTAGATGATGTAAGGCCATATAAGCCTTCAGTACTCCTGTAGCTCCAAAGCTTAAAAATAGAAAAATGAAGAACTCAAATGATATTCATCAAACATTGAAAATAAGACCTAAAATAGAGACACATGATTTTAATCTCTCATGAATCATGTCAACTTTAAATAATATACACAATGGAAAATGCAGTTAGAAAATTATATCCAAAGTGAACATCTTTAGACTATCAATAGCTAATTCTAGCTGGAGAATCCAACTCTAATCTTACAAATGTGTTTGTAGAAGACAAACAGAATAATCTGCCCAGCACCCACTTGCAATTTCTACCTCTCTCCCATGTCATGGTTAACAGGGAAGATGCCTGGTCGGTAGAATGTGACATACCTTCCCGAATGGTCCAAGACTGGAATGATAAGAAGCCGTATTACCTGTCACGTGGACAAAGCCACGCTGCTACAAGAGAGAAAATGCAGCTGATACAGGAAGTAAATTCTAAAAACAATGGACATGTCCAGCAGCATGAGCCCCTCGGTTCCAGTTTCTGGAAGCCCAGATGCCTCTGCACTTCTCCCACAACTACTCAACCTTTCCCTAATTTACAGGTATCAATATGTTACACTTTGTTCTTAGGTAATTTTCCTAATTAATGCAGTATTCCTATATAGTACAGGTCATGGAAGAAAACAAAAATCAAAATTAGGAATTTTCAAAAGCAAGTATGAATAAAGTTACATTTAATATAATAAACCAGAAAAGTTTACTCATACTCTCCTGTCTTATCAATTATTCTTACCTTTTCTGGCGTTCTATATATTGAACTTTTTTCACGTGCAACATAGCTTGTAGGGCAAGATCGTCGCTGTATTATATGTTGTAGTCTTTCTAGCTCTTTCTTATAGTAATCTCGTTCTTCTTCTATACCTTTCAGAAATGTATCTAAACGAGAAGGTGATTTGTCTCGACGTTTTATTCCATGTTCTAGTCTCATCCTCTCAACTTCCAAAGTTAGTTCTCTTTCTGCAGATTAAAGTAGTTAAATCTTAAAACAATGTTGCATACGTAATGTTGATTAGCCAAGTAAATTACATTAATAACTTTTAGAATGAAAGCTACTAAAAATCATAAACTGTTTTGTATATATCCTGTAACTGCCAGATATATCAAAGAGGTAAATATTGAGAGGGAAGGGAAAAAAAGGCAAAAATTAATAGTTTAAATAAAGTCCAATAAATCAAAGTTCTCCTGCTTTTGTCTTATCACAGGATGAGTATTATTTAGTACAAGGTGAAGCAGTAAATTACCACATGGTACTTTCTAGGGACCTGAAAATGC
This sequence comes from Avahi laniger, assembly GCA_963575035.1. Taxonomy (NCBI): domain Eukaryota; kingdom Metazoa; phylum Chordata; class Mammalia; order Primates; family Indriidae; genus Avahi; species Avahi laniger. Next base: position 18,132 of record CAUYSK010064601.1, on the reverse strand, counting down.
ACTAAAAGAAAATATATCTACAATTAATCATAATATGTATAAATTTAACATTATGCTTGATTTTAATACAGTGTGCACACAAAGACATCAAAACAACTCGTCTTTCTCCAAATAAGCACAATTTATCAGCTTCTACCATAAAAACTGCCTTTTTATGAGTCAAAAGTAACTGAATACTGACAATTTCATATAGTTCAACCTCATTTAATTTATGCTCATTATAATACTGAGGCATGGAATGATTTTCCTGACGCATTCTGATTCACTCCCATCTCTTCTTTCATTCATTTAACAGATACGTACTAAACATTTACCGTACGCCCACCACTGGCTAAGGATTCAAATATGATAAACACAGCTAAGGTCAAATAATTATTCTAATTGTAGTAGGATAAAAGTTACAAAAGGACGGCATGCAATGCAAACTGGAGGAGGAACTGGCAAATTCCTCCCAGGAAAGAGTGATGAAAGAGAGGTAAGAAGACAGTATGAGAATGGAAAGAATGGACAATTATGATAAATGTTAAGAAGTCAAATAAGCGAATGAATGAAAAATGTCCATTGCATTTAGCATAATGGAGGTGAATGATGCCCTTAACGAGAGCAGCTTTAGTGGCGCGGTGTGGACAGAAGTCAACTGGGATGAACTGAGGAGCTAAGGGGGTTGCAGGTGATCAAAGGGAAACAGCAAGCATGGATGATGTTTCAAGATGTTGAAACTATGAAGAGGAGGAAAGAGTGGCTGGAAAGGGGTCAAAGTTTTTGTTTCAGACTGAGAGAAGACTCAGCATGTTTGAACATCGATGGGAAAAAATAGCACAAAGATTAAAATTATGGAGAGGAGAACAATTAATATGTAAAGTTTCTAAAATTAGAGAGGACAGGACTCAGAGAAGAGATGGAGGCACTGGCCTTTCACAAGAGGGGCGTTCCTGCACTGAACAGGAAGGATCGAGAAGATGGACAGTTTTAAAATTTGGGGCCAGGAAACTGAGGGAGTGCCTGCCTCATGGCTTCCATTCTCAGGAAAACTGGAGGTAAGATCACCCCCTCAGAATGACGGATGGCATGGGAGTCACAGGTTTACTGAGAATGCAAAGCATCTGAAATGTTCTCTCAAGAGAGGGAGAGACCAAATGCTAAGAGAAATAGTGTAACATTTTCATACAACACTGGGGGTCCCGCCGAGGTTCAGGACCATCTAATTTACAGTGCTATCAATGTGCCTGGTGCACACACAAGTGGTGTTTGGCTGCTCATGTGTAAAAGTGTAGAGGGCAAATGGTTCAGTTCATCCTGGCTGGGTATTTGGCAGGGGCTGCACACGGAGAAACCAGGGAGTTTGCTTGAGACAGCTGAAGGATTACACTGAAAATGACAGGTCATACATAGCGGTGAAAGGAAGTAAATTGTAAACTTTTATACATGGTTCTAAGTACTTTAATACACCCATTTAATCCTCACAACAACCTTTTGGGGTAGGTGTCATCATTCCCCCCCACAGACAGGAAACTGAAGCACAGAGGTTACGTAATGTGCTCTATTTATACACCTAGTAAGTGGAGAACAGGTCAAATAGATTGTCCACATGGATACCGAAGGGCCTAGGATAGAGTCTCTTCTTAATACAGCACACTGGAATTCTTGTACTTCCTAAGACACACACAGTATGATGGCACCAAGCTTCTACACTTGCCATTTCCTCCGCCTGGAAAACTGCCCCCGATCTTCACATGGCTGGTGTCTTGTCATGGAGCCTTTCAATCAGTCAATTTTTAGCACATCTTGCCATTCTATTTTAATACCTCTTATCGTCTAAAATTAACTTCACTTACGTGCTACTAGTTTGTCTCCCTGGCATGAAAAAAGTCTTTGCAAGAGCAAGAACCCTGTGTATCTTGTTTACCAGTATATACTCCAGCACCCAAAACCAAAGCCAAGCACATGCCCACATAACAGGTGATTCACATGCATCAGTCGAATGAATGAATGAATGAATGAATTCCTACATATTCCTTAAACCAAGTTATTTAGGACTGGTACCTGGCAGAAAGTTAGCCTATTTCAATTGTGTGTGTATGTATGTGTATCTCAAGATAATACAACTAACTGCATTTACTTAAAAAGATTCTGTACTTCAATTTTCTGCTATTTCAGAATAGTCTTGTTTTTAGTCTTCATTAATTCTGTTATCAGTCTGAGTCAAAGAAGAATATACTTCTATTGCAAAATATTCAAGCAGAGTCCCCTGTATCAACTACTAGTCAAAATATGAAAGAATTCTTAAGGTCCTTGAGGGAGAGAAATTTCTACTATTTCTACAGTGCCTCGTATGGTTTACAGTAAGCATTAACAAATATTTATTGAATGAATGAATGGAAGATCACCTACTAAGAAAAATAATAAATAAAAAGGAAATCACAATCACTTTTTAAGTTATCAACATTTTACATCTTACCTGTAACTGCAAAATTTTCAATTTTTTTGCTAAGTCTTTGCTTTTCTTGTTCAAGCTGATGAACAACCGTTTCCAGGTCTGATTTTATAAGGAGTTCATCACTCAGTTTCTCCTTTTCTTTATGGCATAAGTTTAATTCCTGCCAATTTTAACACTATAATTAAGATTTCTAACAACTTTATAAAATATTATAGCACTTAGAAGTAAACAGATTATCTTTGTAAGCACATTTATATAATAGCAATTCACATATGTAGTATGTATGTGTGTCCACACACTTTTAATTGGTCAAAAATATGGTTTCCACTAAAGTTAATTATCAACTGTGCCTGAAAGGACTGTAAGATCCAAATATCAACAATGTTCCTTTGTGGGTAGAATTATTAGATTTTATTTTCTTCTAATTTGTGTAGCATATTGTCCTATTTTTTTCTAAATGAATATGTACTTGTACAATAAAAAATTTTAAAGCTTGTTTAAAAAGAGAGTAGAGCTGGGCACAGTGGCATGTGCCTATGGTCACAGCTACTCAGGAGACTGAGGCGGGAGGATTGCTTGAACCCAGGAGTTAGAGGCTGCAGTGCACTATGATCATATCTGTGAATAGCCACTGCACTTCAGCCTGGGCAACACAGTGAGATCCTGTCTTGAAAAATAAATAAATATATAAATAAAAAATAAAAGAGGGCAGTAGTAAGACACAGCGTTCTAAGACTACCAGTGTATCCGTAACTATACTGGTTACTCTCTCAGCCTCATTTGCACAATGGAAATAATAAGATTAGGATGCTGAGGATGCACTGGTATGGATGTGGAGTGTACTTTGCACAGTGTCCAGCGTATCTACCAGGGTGAGTACTTAATAAATGCTGGCTATTAATATCGTCATCTTAAAAATACATAAAATAACACTACCGGAAAAACAAAAAAGGTCAGAAAGTAACTACAGCAACATCTTACTGTTAGCCAACACAACTGGAACTTGGTCACAGCTCTGCGACAAGCATTATGAATCACATTCGACATTTAGTATGCATGCAATGGCAGTGAACAAACAGCAAAAATCCCTTGCCTTCATGGTGCTTACATTCTAGTGAAAACATCATCAAAATACTTACTTTATATTCCCATAGGGAATTTTACAATATGTTTGAGACTGAAGAGTGGACAACATTTAGCAGATTTAGCTAATTTAATTATTCAGTGTTAAACACTTGCTATTAATAAATTGAATAAAAAGGAAACCATTATGATACATTGTTCAGGCTACATACAAAAAGCACGAGTATCTGAGTACCTACTATGTGCCAGCATGTCACAATGGCTTCCTTTTTAATTTACTTGTATCACCAGGACATTGCAGTTAGACTGTGTAAAAAGACATGTAATGAGAAAACTTGGAAATTAGTATTAGTGTTTGTTTTCTATATTACAGGAAACTCTTCCAATTCAATAGGCTATTCAAAAAAATTGTCTAAATTTGGATGACCACTAGTTTCTACCTATAAGCAAGACATTCTTTCTGCCAGTTCCAGATTGTACAACTATGTGCTATAGCTAGGCTTCTGCTGGGATATTTTTTCATCTGGAGACTAACATAATAACCAATATGACTAGAAAAATGGTATTAACAAACAAAGGTGTTAAAAGAGAACTGAGTGGTTTTCATAACAGCGAACAAATATATCAAATAATTATCAATTTCTGGTTTTAATATTATATTAATCAACTAACAAGTCATAAAGTAGTTAAAAGAATGTAAATCCCTAATAGGTTTCCAAATTTGAATTTTATTTGCCACCTATTATGAGATTAAAGAATCATAAAAATATATTGTATATCCATATAGTGGACTATTACTTAGCCATAAAAAGAATGAAGTACTGATGCATGCTACAACATGCATGAACCTTGGAAAACATTATGCTAGTGAAAGAAGCCAGATACAAAACGCCACAGGTTACATGATTTCCTTTATATGGAATGGCCAGAATAGGTAAATCTATAGAAACGGAAAGTAGATTAGTGGTTGTCAGGAGTAAAATAAAGCATAAAAATCTTCCCACTGAAAATGCTGGCAATTCAACATGACATCAACTTACCAGTTCAAGTTTTGCCACTGTTTCTTCAAGATCCCGCATTTCAGAGAGCTTTCTTTTAATCTCTTTCTAGGAATAAAAAGCCTGTTAGGTAAACACCTAAAAGTCTAAGAATACTTATCACTAAGTCATAATAAGACCAAGTAATTTTTTGAGCAACTTACGTTCCCTCTCACCAGTGAGGTCTGAGGCTTTATCCCTAACACCCAACTTCAATAAATAAGAGGCAAAATTGAGGATTCTCTTTAATCTTTCAATATCCTGCATGCTTACAGAAGCATATTTGTGACATTTGAAGGAAGAGGGACACTTGAAAATCTTGTAGGAATTTCCATGAGGCAGTATTTTATTAATGGCATTGTCATTTCCTGATTCTCCTATCCTACCTGCTTTCTCCTCACCTGCTTTTACCAACCTGGATGCTCTATACTACAACTGAGAGAGCAGAATGCCAGGATCAAAATATTATACCCCAGTAGGAATCTTTGTTGAGCCAAGTTGTCACTTCTGAGCATTGCCAATGGGACGTGAGAAGCCATGTTCAGTACGCAGTGTGCATGAGCATAGATGCAAAAGGAGGTGGAAAAAGAGAGGGATGAGATACAGGAATGGTGCAGTGAAACTAAAACCACAAAAGTAGAATTAAAATTGCACTAATTATGTACTTTTTCAAGACTGTTTTGGTGATCTAGGATCCCTTTGAGATTTCATATGCATTTTGGAATTTTTTTCTATTTCTGCTGAAACTCCATTGGGATTTTGATAGGGACTACACTGAATCTGTGTAGGGACACTTTGACAATATTAAGCCTTGCAATCCATGAACACGGGATGTCTTTCCATTTATTTGTGTTTTCTTTAACTTCTTTCACCAATGTTTTGTAGTTTTCAAGTATACGTGAGTTTTTTACCTCATTAGTTAAGTTTATTCCTCAGTATTTTATTCTTCTTGATGCTACTGTAAATGGGATTATTTTCTTAATATCCTTTTTTGGCTGTTAATTCTTAGTGTATAGAAATGCACCTGACTTTTGTGTGTTGATTTTGTATGCTACACTTTGCTGAACTGATTTATCAGTTCTCATTTTTGTGGAATCTTTAGGGTTTTCTACATATAAGTTTATGTCATCAATGAAAAGAGATAATTTAACTCTTTCTTTGCAATTTGCAAGCCTTTTATTTCATTTTCTTGCCTAACTGCTCTGGCTAGGATTTCCAGTAAGTACTCAGTTAACAGAAGTGATAAGAGTGAGCATCCTTATGCTTTCAGTCTTTTACTGTTGAGTATAATGTTTGCTGTAGGCTTTTCACATACAGTTTTTATTATATTGAGACAGTTTCCTTCTATTCCACTAAGTGGAGATGACACTACATAAAATCAATTCAGTGACATAGAGCAATGGTCTTCAAACTAGATTACACCTACTACTGGGATAACATGAAGATTTTCCAAGTATGATATAAAACAATGATATGCACAGAGTTTTAAGGAATCAATATGCGGATTCTTAATTTGCATATACAGTGCTTCCTACAAATGATCTTCCTAAGAACCTGCTTGTGGACTGGGCAACATGTGAGTTCTATACTCCCCCCTCCCCTTCACAGCTGCCTTTCTCTCGCTGTTCAAAGAAAGGCATGCATATCTCACTAATGTCACAAAGGCACAATGTCTCAAGATATAAAAAACTTCTGGAGCACCAGATAAAAAGATAATCTGAAATGCTGGGGCTGGCCACAGGCTTGAAATAAGACACAATTTTCTCCCATTATGTTTCATCAAAAGATGTATTGCTAATAAAACTTTACTTTTTAAATTTAATAAGTATTTGTCAATATTTGTCATATATTTATAACTTTATTAATATTATTGATATTAATAATTGTGATAATACTATTCAGAGAAAAATGTTAACGCTTTGAAACTTACAGTCGCAGGAAATTTTTAAAATAAGAAATTTCAATTCATATACTTTTTTATTGCTGATGTATGATAGCATGATCATAAAAAGACATTCAAGGCCAGGCGCAGTGGCTCTTGCCTGCAATCCTAGCACTCTGGGAGGCTAAGGCGGGAGGATTGCTTGAGGTCAGGAGTTCAAGATCAGCCTGAGCAAGAGCAAGACCCTGTCTTTACTAAAAATAGAAAAAAATTAGCTGGGCATGGTGATTCCCACCTATAGTCCCAGCTACTTGGGAGGCTGAGGCAGGAGGATCGCTTGAGCCCAGGAGTTTGAGGTTGCTGTGAGCTATGATGATGCCACTGCATTCTAGCCAGGGCAAGAGCGTGAGATTGTCTCAAAAAAAAAAAAAAGACATTCAAGTTATAATAGGATAAAGTTTTGTTGGGGTTTCAAGAAGAAAGGGTGATTTAGATTTCATTGGCTATAATTAAAAGAATGATGAGACAATTCTATTTTAAGAGAGCAATATTTTTAATAGAGTAGAAATATCATCCATCTATTTAAACCTAGAAATAAAAAATGTTAGCTACCAACTTAAAAATGTACAAGGACATACACAGTTTTAAAAACATCTTTAAAGGATTCTTGAGCAAAAAATGACATACAGAACAAACTTCAGAAGCTCTCTTACAATGCAGACATAAAAGGACAGAGATGAAAATCTTGAAGAAAATCAGAACAGAGTTTGGAGATCTATCCAAAGAATAGGTTTGCTTCAGAAAGACACACAAACAACTAGAACAGATATAATCAGAGGGTATAAACAACACTTAAGAAAACCTTCAATTACCAAACAAAAACAAAAAATCCAAGAAATAAACCAACAACCTGAGTACAGTTATCAAAAGGGGTTACGCTCACTACATTCTCAGAGAATTAATGAATACTCCCACAACCTATGTATCATTACCTTTGCTTCCCCAAGTTCTTTATCAGCAGTCTCGAGGACTTCTTCCTTATGTCTTTCCAACTGCTGTGCTAACTGGTCTATTTCAGTTAATTCTTGGCAGAGTTTTTCATTTTTGTTACTTAAATTAACAACTTCAGATGTCACCGTTTCCTTGGTTGCCATAAGTTCTTGTATGTGTTTCTCCAGGTCTTTATTAGCTTGCTGAAGAAAGTCAACCTATATTGAATTTGTAATTCATAATGTATGTAAATTGGAAAATTATCCTAATTACTAACTTTCAAAATAATATTTTAAAAAAACTATATTTCAAAAGATACTTAAAATCAAAAGCACAGCTATTTTATATTTGTAAACTTACATTGTTTTTATTTGCAAAACTAACAATGTGTGGTTTAATGAAAATATATATCCACTGGCTTTGATTTTCAAGCACAGAAAGGATAAGAAATTTATATGAACTTTTCCCCAACACAGAGTTGTAACACTATGACAAAAATATCACGATGATGATAATATTACTCTAGACTGTGTTGTCCAATATAGCAGCTACGAGCACCCACGTGTGGCTGTTGAGTACTTGAAATGTGGCCAGTCCACACTGAGATGTGCTATAAGTGTAAAATATACACAGGATTTCAAAGACGATACAAAGGAAAAAATATGTATACAAAACTATCACTTGTTGAAATGATAATATTTTGGATACATTGGGATAAATATATTATTACAATTTTACCTCTTTTTTTAGTTTTTAAAAATCTAGCTACTAGAAAAATTTTAATTATATACATGGCTCATCATATTTCTGTTGGACAGCACTGTTCTAAGAGCTACTATTGATATTTTTTACTTACTCTATTCTGTTTGCAGCCCAGGCAGCTCTGACATATCTAAATTTCTAAAGTTCATGCATGATGCTTTATGGAACTCGCCTGCTCTTTCATCCTGAGGTCGAATACATGGCAAGTGAATTCACTATGTAAGCAGATAAAAGCTAGGTGTGTAATTTTCACATATATTTTTAAATCATCTTTTTTACATTATAAAAGAAATACAAAGTCATAAAACTTTTGAAAATGAAGAAAATCATAAAGAAGACTATCCCATCACACAAAAATAAGCTTTGTTAGTATATTTTGGTATATTCCCTTTCAGTGTTTTCTCGGTGTTTCCAAGTACATATACACATTTCTTAAAGGCAAATCGAAGATCACATTGTGCCCACAGTTTATTCTCTTCTTTCGAATTTTTAACATTATGGTGTGTCTTAATTCTGGCCTCATTAAATATTCTTTAAACACATGATTTTTTAACAGCTGCACCCTATTTTTTGAATACTTTGGCTCTTTCAAATTTTTCCTACTGCAAATAATACCTCAGTGAAAAACCCGTCACTTTTACAAACCCACAGACCATGAAGGATTTTATACACTCAATGCAACAGATATAAAAGCCATTACCTGAATATTCAAATGAGCAATAAGCTTTTCATTGGCTTTATTTCTGGACTCCAGAGAGAGGACATCAGGGGAGCGACCACCATCCAAAGCAACTGACAGTCGTTCTATCTCTCGTTCTCTTAGCTCAATCTGAAGACATAAAGTCATGCTATCATTTTTAAAAATCTGCTTTTGAACCAAATGATTAAAACTGCACAAACATTTATTTGGACATACTTTTTTCTTATCTCCTACAATGTACTTAAGAGATTAATACTCACATTTGTACCCACACATACATGCACATATGCAAAGCAAAAATAACACAGAAAATGTCTATATAAGTATTATCAGTATAGCTTTCCTAAGTATTTTATTGAGTAGATTCTTCATAATTTAATTTTTGGATTTTTTCCCTTCTCTAAGAATTAGGCAATGTTTATATAAAAAGGAACTTGCTAGCGGATTACATACATGCTCAAGGACTGGAACTAAATCTGAACTACTTCAATGCCTGGTGGAATAAATGTGGAATAAACAAACGCATGTAATACGCTAGGAAGAGTGAGGTGCTACTGCACCTCAATATTAGAAAGAACAAGAAACTGGGGTGAATTTAATTAATTATTATTTAGAAAACAGACATAAAATCAAGAAGATCACTATTAACTACGAATTGACTGATTCACATGCAAGAATTTGGAAAAACCCACACTTTCAAGTTTTGGTTTTCTTTCTTAAAAAAAAAACAGAAACTGAAAACAAAAACCAGTCAATTCAACAAACAATTAATAAGCACAGAACTAGACCATGAATAAAACATGGTCCTTGACTTTCAGAAGCACACAGCTTTACAGGAAAAACGATCACTAGCAAGTAAACCAAAAATTGTTATGTAATATGGTATTCAATGACAGAATAAAAAAAACAGGGATAGGGCACCAAAGTATTGTAGTTAAAGGAATGAAGTGATTTACTCTGCATGGTACGTTTGTGCATGCAGAAATTCGTAGAGATCTTATCAAATAAGTATGCCCAAAAGGTTATAAATGATGCTATAAAGAGAAGAAAAGAGGGTGTTCCAGGCAGTGACACAAAAGCATAAAACAACATGGTATGTTTGAGGCAGCAGAAATGGCTAAGTATGACTGGATTGTCATGTGCAAGGAAACTAGTGGCTGAAGATGAGTCTGAAGAATTAGGCAGGAACTAATTATCATTACTCTGGACTGAAGGACAAATTTGATAGGAATAAAAAAATCCAAGGCAGGGAGACCTACTGCAGGAATGTATGAGAGACACTGAAGGCCTAAAATGAAACACTGTTACAGATCAGAACAGAAGCAGTAAGTTTAAGAAGTCCTTAGGCAGGGGAACTGACAGAAATCGGTGTGTGGTGGGTAAAGGCATGCCACCTACCAAAGTAGAGAATGTAGAAGTTAAAAGAGACGTGAGGCAGAAGGTAAGTTCAGTACCAGGCATATGAGCACAAAAAGACTGAATCCAAGTGGAAATGCGCAGTGTGAGGTTGGGTATATGGGTCTGGAGCTCAGCAGAGAGGTTTGAGCCACAGAGAGATCAAGGAGTCATAAATAAACAGGCAATATTCTAAACCAAGAGAGCAGAGAACACTCGAGAATAGGAAGAAGAGAAGAGATCGAAGACAGAATCCTGGAAAACAGTAATATTTCAGGGAGCAGGCAGGTGAAAAAAGCAAAAATAAATTATGAGAGGATTAAAGAAAAAAAAGGAAAACTGGAAGAAAATTAAGTCATGAAAGAGTTTCAAAGAAAAATTAACAGTAATGTCAGATACCACAGAGTGGGTCAAGAAAATAAAGACTTGAAGTATCCGTTTAGATTTAGCAATTAATGTCACCGATGTCATTAATTAGACAAATTCATGTAGTCGGGGGCAGAAGGCAGACTACAAGAGTTAAGGAGTACGGAAGTTGAGACAGAAATGGAAACACTAAGAAACTCGTAAGAGAAGTGTGCATAAGGGAGAGGGAGAAGGTGTTAGCAAGAAGGAAAAGTAGTTAAAAGAGATTTTTTTTTTTAGGGATGTTAGCGATGACAACAGCAGTACCTCCTTACAGGACTGTCAAGAAGATTAAAAGAATTAATCATTATAAAGTGATGATATAAGTGTTTGCTGGCCAGGCGTGGTGGCTCACACCTTTAATCCTAACACTTCCGGAGGCTGAGGCAGGATGATCACTTGAAGTCAGGAGTTAGAGATCAGCCCAAGCAAGACCAAGATCCCATCTCTACAAAAAAATAGAAAAATTAGCCGGGCGTGGTAGCGCATGCCTATAGTCCAGCTACTCAGGAGGCTGGGGTAGGAGGATCACCTGAGCCCAGGAGTCTAAGGTTGCAGTGAGCTATGATGACACCAGTGCACTCTAGCCCAGGTGACATAGTGAGACCCTGTCTCAAAAAAAGAAGTGTTTGTTAAAGAAAGGAAGAATAATTGCTTCAAGTCTTGGGCATGGTGGCACACACCGTAGTCCCAGCTACTCAGGAGAGAGGCTAATACCGGAGAATCACTCGAGCCCAGGAGTTTGAGTCCAGCCTGGGTAATACAGGAAGATCCCATCTCTTAAAAATAATAATAATAATAATGAGGCCAAGAGCACAGGCAATTTAGCCTTAAACACCCTATTCATTAAGTCTTAAGCAAGCCTGAGTGTAAATACTGCTAAAGATAGAGACAGTTAAGACAGCGTGATATCCTGAGAACGAGAGTATTATAGGTTGGGGAAAGATCTTGAAAAGAGAAAAATTGGGAATATACACTGAGAAAAACGGAATAAACTCAAGCAAAATAATAGCAAAAACTGACAGGCAGCAGAGTGGGTTCAGCTAAGCCCACTAAGGTTGATAACCACAATAAATTGCTGGTTTCAATCAGAGTAGTCAAGCTGTTTGTTCCAAACACCACAGCCACCTCACAGAGATGGTAAAGACTGGCCAGTTTATGTTCATAAAGTACTTGGAAAAAAATGTGATGCACATATGGTTATAAACTGAGAAATGCTAATAACGTTCAACTCGTGCATATTTGATATTTTCACCACCTCTTCATGAAGTTTTTTCATTGTCATTACAATATCCTTTGTCTTAACTCCATTTTTATCCAAATAATCTTCAAAGTACTTTACAAACTTAACAGTTATACCAACAAGTAAGTTATATCTTTATTTGTATGTACATATCACTTCACTCCAAAAAAATGCAGTAATGTGGAGAAAATGAAAAACGTGTTACCCAGCTTAAACTCCAGGAAGCATCTTAAGAAAGAAATCCCATAATTACTCAAATCACAATTTAGCCAAGACACCAACAGAAAGGACGAAAGAATAAAACTTGCTCCGGCTATGATACAACTCTGCATCTGTTAATGCCCTTGCTTATGCAGAAAGCTGTTTTACACTTGCGGACAAAACACAAATATGGCAACACAGAAGAATAACTTTCAAAGAGATTTATGTTCGAAATGACAAAATCTATAATAAGACTTTAAAAACCATAAGACTATAATTATAAAGTATAGCACACTTTAGTAAAATACCTCCTGAGATGGAAAGAATAATATGGTTATAAAATTATATTTGGGGAGATAGATGATTCACCTCAAATTAAAAACATAAAGACAAAACAAAACAAAAAATTACTTTATCTCAAGGAATAATGAAGGGAATGGTCTAAGTGCTCTAAAGCCACCTAAGCCATTCTGGCTATTAACTCTATTAATGAATTGACAAAAAAAAAAAAAGATAAAAGCTGTAAAAAAACTCAGTACCAATTAATACCAAATGCAATCCAATTCTATTGGCAATCACAGCATACCAATCTCGATCCCTCCTATGCAAGTAAATAAAAATCATACCTGCTTGCTATAATCTCTCACTCCACTTTCCATCACTGCTAACTTCTCCTGTAATTGGTGGACTTCCTGTTGAAGTTCTTGAATCCTGAAACATATTCACAACTAAAGCCAATATAATTTTGTTAAGAAATACAAAATAACAAGAAAGGAAACTAGATGTGTTCTTTTATAAATTTCATCCTTCCTCCTTCTCAGTGAGGTGTGAGGTACTGTGCCCAAGGGCCCCAAAGTCAACATAAATCACAGCACATCACAGTGGAGAGTCAATTTTATAAGAATAGATAAAAACTGAGTCATAAGTAATTTGAAACTCAGATACGCTAAGCAGTAAAACACATCACTATTGCATTTTGATCCTCAGGACAACTCTCGGAGGTACTGCTGCCAATTCTTAAGTTCAGGAAACTGGAGGTCTAGCCCAAATTCACAACATTAAGTGAAGTAAGAAACTGAAAGTGTTTTCTGGCCCTAACTAACTTTGTATTGTCTAAATAACTACCCTGCAACCCTAAAGAGAAGGAAAATATGGAAAAATACTGTAATTTTCCAAATAACTACAGCAAAAAACATCTTCCTGCTGGAACTTGTTAATTCTAACAGAATCAAGATTTTGTCCAAACTATGTGAATTCTGCAATTACTCAAATATTTTTGTATTACATCAATATGACATAATCCACTTTCATTACTGGAAAGATATAGCCTGAAGCCAGGTCTGCCTTTAAAAGCGATTTTCCATGGACTGGAGTAAATGAGGCTGGATACAGCTTGTCCCTGCTATTACCAGAACCAAAGTTTTCACTAATCTAGGTTTAGGAAAAAGAGTATGTAAGCAACTGCCCTCATATAAATGCATGAATGACTGAATACAAACAAAATGTACATGTGTAAACTAAAGTGAACAAGACAATCAAAAGAGACTAATGTCACCTATGCAGTCCAATTAATTCCTTAAATAACAGTAACACATTGTCTGAAAGATCCTAGACTATAACTTTAACAAAAGACTAAAACAAAATATTTCATGGTTAAGGTCAGATCAGTATATAAATGCATGACATGCATTTATACATGACATAGTGTGAGAATAACTAAGCAAAGAGAACCTAATCAGCATCTCTTTATTTTAGAGTATTATACTGAGATAATAAACTGAAAAAGTTCCCTTATATATTCTCTGCAAAATGAAGTTATCTGCATCAACCATTTCCACTAGTATATTCCACAGTTTGAAATGCTTCCCCAGCTATCACCACAGAGAACGTCACTAGTGCTTGCTCACTCCTTTGAATCCCTTTTCACTTTCTTAATGGCATTTCTGTTATTTCTCTTGTCTCAACTCCACTGCTGGACTGCAGGCTTCTCACAAGCAGCAACACCAACTTATTATATCCTCAGAACATTTATATAGTGCCCTGCCCAGGTGGCTTAATGAAGTTTCAATTAAATAGAATTTATATTTGATTCCAATTTTAAGGAAATAGAAACATGAAGCTAGAGAAATCAGGAAAAAAGAATTTCAAATCCAGTTACAAATCTATTCTTGTCCAATTAGCATTTGACATAATCTGAAGTAATAAAGGTTCCTGTAAAGATAAAGTCAGCCACACACGGTGGTGTAGGCCTTGTAGTCCCAGCTACTTGGAAGTGGAGGCAGGAGGATCACTGAAGCCCAGGAGATCAAGGCTGCAGCGAGCTATGATCGTGCCACGGAACTCTAGCCTGGGCAATAAAGCAAGACCCTGTCTCTCTTTTTTTTTTTTTTTTAAAAAAAGACAACTCTCACTTGAAGATGAAACTAAATGTCAAAGCAACTCTACTGAAATAGGTTCTAAATTATTTTAAAACAAGTATGGACAGAAACCTCAAATATACAACTTATTTGAAATCAAAGTTTCAAAACAAGTAAAATATTCTCTATCATTCAGAAAGTATTTATTGAGTGTTTGTGCAAAATTCTCTGCTACATGCTAGAGACTTAATAAGACAAAAGTTGTCCTAGCAAGGAACTTTCTGCTACTCAAGTAATCAATTAGGTCAAGGCAACAATTATTTAATGCACCTGTTATCAGCCACTTGCAGGAGGTCTGCAATGTACGGGTCATCTGGCTGTGGAACTGGATATGAACTGACTTCAGAGGGAGGGACTGGCTCATCAATTTGCATACGCTGGCGCCTAAAAGCGATACTTCTTTTCTTGCCACCTAAAAAAAAATAAGCGAGTGTCATAAGAAGCAAGATAAAACATTGTCTTAGAAGAATCAAATAGTCCAGGTTAGCCTTTTTGTTATGAAGTATGTCTCTAGTTCATATTACATATGGATAAAGTAAGTTCTCCTTCATATGCAAATACCCGCCCTGATCTTTAACTAAATAATGCTTTCCTGAAAACCTCAACAAGACGCAGTTATAAAACAAGTTTTATATGTCTGCATACTTGGCACGTACAGGCATACCTCGTTTTATTGCACTATGCTTTATTATGCTTCGCAGATACTGTATTTTTTTTTTTTTTTAACAAACTGAAGGTGTGCGGCAACCCTGCACCAAGCAAGGCTACCCAGGCCATTTTTCCAACAGCACGTGCTCATTTCACATCTCTGTGTCATATTTTGGCAATTCTCACAATAGTTCAAACTTTTTCATTATTATAATATGTGTAATGGTGATCTTTGATTGGTGATCTTTGATGTTACTATTGCAATTATTTTGGGGTGCCATGAACCAGGCCCATCTAAGACAGTGAGCTTAATGGATACATGCTGTGTGTGTTCTGACTGCTTTACTGGCCGTTCCCCTGCTTCTCTCCCTTTCCGTGGGTCTCCCTATTCCCTGAAACACAACAATACTGAAATTAGGCCAATTAATAATCCTACAGTGGCTTCTAAGTGTTCAAGTGAAACACCTCTCTCACTGGAAATCAAAAGTTAGAAATGATTCAGCTGGTTAAGAAAGGCATGTCAAAAGCCAAAATAGGCCAAAAGTCAGGCCTCTTGCACCAGTTAGCCAAGATATAACTGCAAAGGAAAAGTTCTTGAAGGACATTAAAAGCGCTATTACCGTGGACACACAAATGATAAGAAAGCAGAACAACCTTATTGCTGATATGGAGAAAGTTTTAGTAGTCTGGTTAGAAGATCAAACCAGCCACAACATTCCCTTAAACCAAAGCCTAATCCAGAGCAAGGACCTAACTCTTTAATTCCATGAAGGCTGAGAGAGGGGCGGAAGCTGCAGAAGAGAGGTCGGAAGCTAGCAAAGGTTGGTACATGAGGTTTAAGGTAAGAACCCATCCCCATAACATGAAAGTGCAAGGCAAAACAGCAAGTGCTGATGGAGAAGCTGTAGTAAGTTATCCAGAAGACCTAGTTATGATCGATGATGAAGATGGCTACACTAAACAATAGATTTTCAGCGTAGATGAAACAGCCTTCTATTGGAAGAAGATGCCACCAAGGACTTTCATAGCTAGAGAGGTCAATGCCTGGCTTCAAAGCTTCAAAGGACAGGCTTACTCTGTTGTTAGAGGCTAATGCAGCTGGTAATTTTAAATTGAAGCCAGTGCTCATTTGCCATTCTGAAAATCCCAGGGCCCTTAAAAATTATGCTAAGTCTACTCTGCCTGTGCTCTATAAATGAATAACAAAGCCTGGATGACACAAATCTGTTTACAGCATGGCTTACTGAGTATTTTAGGCTCACTATTAAAACCTACTGCTCAGAAATAAGATTCCTTTCAGAATATTATTATTCATTGGTTATGTACTTGGTCACCCAAGAGCTCTGACAGAGATGTACAAGGAGATGAATGTCATTTTCATGTCTGCTAATACAACATCCTTTCTGCAGCCCATGGATTAAGGAGTAATTTCAACTTTAAACTCTTATTATTTAAGAAACATATTTCATAAGGCTATAGCTGCCGGAGACAGCGATTCCTCTGATGGATCTGGGCAAAGTAAACTGAAAACGTTATGGAAAAGATTCACCATTCTAGATGCCATTGAGAACATTTGTGATTCACGGAAGGAGGCCAAAATATCAACATTAACAGGAGTTTGAAAGAATTTGATTCCAAGCCTCATGGATAATTTTAAGACACTGGAGAAAGAAGTCACTGCAGATGTGGTAGAAAATGCAAGAGAACTAGAACTAGAAGTGGAGCCTGAAGACATGACTGAACTGATGCGATCTTACAATAAAATTTGAATGGATGGGGAGTTGCTTCTTACGGATGAGCAAAGAAAGTAGTTTCTTGAGAATGAAACTATTCCTGGTGGAAAAGCTGTGAACACTATTGAATGACAACAAAGGATTTACAATATTACAGAAACTTAGTTGATAAAGCAGCAGCAGAGTTGGAGAAGATTGACTCCAATTTCGAAAAAAGTTTTACTGTGGGTAAAATGCTATCGAACGGCATCACATGCCACAGAGAAATCTTTCATGAAAGGGAGAGTCAATTCATGTAGCAAACTTCACTGTTATCTTACTTTAAGAAATTGCCACGGCCACCCCAACTTTCAGCAACCACCACCCTGATCAGTCAGCAACCATCAACATCGAGGCAAGATCCTCCACCAACAAAAAGATTACAACTTGCTGAAGATGATCGTTAGTATTTGTTAGCAATAAGGCCTTTTTGGGGATAGAAGGGACAAGGTCTCACTCTTGTCACCCAGGCTACAGTGCAGTGGCATCACCATAGCTCAATGCAAGTTTAAACTTCTGGGCTCAAGCGATCCTCCCACTTCAGCCTCCCAAAGTGCTAGGATTACAGGCATGAGCCACCACACCTGGCCCAATAAAGCAATTTAAAATTAAGATATGTACATTGTTTTTTAAAGACATAATTATAGTTTACAATTAATAGATTATAATATAGCATAAACATAACTTTTATATGTGCTAGGAAACCAAAAAATTTGTGTGACTCACTTTATAACAATACTCATTTTCTTGCAGTGGTCTGCAACCGAACCTGCAATATCTCCAAGACATGTCTGTGTGCCCAGATTTAATTTGTTCCTCCACTAGATGAGGATGAGACTTTGGCAAGATTAAAAGCTGAGTGTGCCTTGTGGTATTCATTATTATGAGCTCAAGAAATCACTACTAGTAGAAAACTGTCAAACAAGGAGCTTAAAGCAGTGAGAACTAAAAATATATATTCTTAGGAGAAAGGGGAATGCTCCTACACTGTCGGTGGTAATGTAAAGTAGTACGGCCATTATGGAAAACTGTATGGACGTTTCCCAAAAAACTAAAAGTAAAACTACCATATGATCCAGCAATTTCACTGCTGGGTGTAGATCCAAAAGGAAGGAAATTAGTATATTGAAGAGATATCTGCACTCCCATGTTTATTGCAG